>CAKNXH010001150.1:0-43986 GCA_932178445.1 Andricus quercusramuli | reverse complement strand
CCCTCTTTTCTCTATCTCTGTCAATCTCAATTCACGCCTATCTTTTACAACATCCTCTTTTCTATTTCATCTCATCATAAATTTATCAACGTTCATCTTCATCTATTTTTCAATCCTGATTTACGTTTATCTATTTCAATACCATCTTCCCGTTCTCACCCTATCCTTCGTTCATCCTAACGTCTATTTTGTTCTATCTATTTTTCAACCTAAGTTAACGTCAGTCCTTTTCAATCCCCTCTTTTCTATCTAATTTTCTCTTCTATCTATTTATGTCAATCTTTTTCTATCTCTGTCAATCTAAATTCCTGTCTATCTTTTTTAATCTTCTGTTCTCTATCTCTTCCTATACTACATCTATCAACGTCTACCTTTTTTTAATCTTCTTTTCAATCTAAATGTAGGCTTATCTTTTTAAATCTTTTTTTGTTTATCTCATCCTATTCTTTACCTATTCACGTCAATATTTTTCAATCTCTCTCAATCCAAATTCACGGCTACTTTTTTCAATCTTGTTAAATCCGATTACGGAAGATAAAGAAAGGGATTGAGAAAGATTGAAAATCGTACTAGATAGATAGTCCACAGGATAGAAAAAGATAGGAGTTTTCGGTCAGGAAAGGTAGAGAAAATGATATAAAATTATTGAGCTTGCCTTTTTTATCTTTCCCTATCTTTTCAATCTTTCCACTTCCAGCAGTGATTCAATAACCCTCATCTAAATATTCGCTTTGTCTTCATAAAAAACCTCTTTTTTTCTTAATAGCCCATTTTATTTCTGATACTTTAAATAATTTACCATACACTCGATCTTCTATAATTAATAATAATAATGTGAAAGTTTATGAGTAATATTGTCATGTATTTCAAATATTGTTCAAATTGTGATGATTTTGTTTTAAAATACAAACTTTTGGTGTAAAACACTAACGGTCCTAAAATTGAAAAAAATTTAGGAACTTTCAAGAAGCAATTATTTTCATTCAAAAGACTGATTTTCTGTAAAAAAATAACATAACCTGGAACTGTTGTAAATTTGCAATTATGGTTCGAACTACAGTGATAGCAACTTTTGGCGTAAAACGCTAACGTAGCCTCAAGTTGTTAAGAATGATGAATCTTGAAATTCCAATTATTTTTATTTAAAAGACTCATATAGTGTAAAAAACGTCAATATAACCTAAAAATATTTTTAAATTGCAAATATTATTTGAACTATAGGGATTGATGTTTTAAAATATTAATTTTTATTGTGAAAGGCAGAGATAACCTAAAATTGTTAGAAGCTGTGAATCTTCTTTCAAATCTCAATTTTTTATATAAAAAATAACAATTTTTGGCGAAAAACTCTAACATGACTTGAAATTGTTCAGTATTTTAAATATTGTTCAAATTGTGATGATTTTGTTTTGAAATATCAAATTTTGGTGTAAAACACTAATGTTACCTAAAATTAAAAAAATGTAGGAACTTTCAAGAAGCAATTATTTTTAATCAAAAGACTGATTTCCTGTAAAAAAATAACATAACCTGGAACTGTTGTAAATTTGCAATTATGATTCAAACTGCAGTGATAACAACTTTTGGTGTAAAACGCTATTTTTCAAATTAAAAATAATAATTTTCAACGAAGAACACTGACATAATCCAAATTTTGTTGGAAATTATGTATCCTGTTCAAACCATAACGATTTTAGTTTCAAAATAGCAACTTTTGCGTAAAACGCTAACGTAGCCTGAAGTTTAAAAAAAATGATGAACCTTCAAATTCTAATTATTTTTATTTAATAGACACATATAGTGTAAAAAACGTTAATATAACCTGAATATATTTTTAAATTGCAAGTATTATTTAAACTGTAATGATTTTTGTTTTAAAACATCAATTTTTATTGTGAAAGGCAAAGATAACCTAAAATTGTTCAAAGCTGTGAATCTTCTTTGAAATCTAATTTTTTATATTAAAAATACCAATTTCCATCGGAAAACACTGCCATAATTTCAAAATTGTTAAAAATTCGAAATCTTGTTTAAATTATAATGATTTTTCTTTTAAAATATAAACTTTTCATGTAAAACGCTAACGTAACCTAAAATTATTCAAAAACCATGAACTCTAAAATTTGATGACTTGAGTCTTAAAAAACGATGCGATATGAAAAACGTTAATGAAATCTGAAATTGTTGTGAAATTGCAATTAATGTTCGAACTATAGTGATTTTTGTTTAGAAATACAAATTTTTCGCCTGAAAGGCTAAAATAATGTAAAATTGTTAAAAAGTAGTAAATATTCTTCAGAGTGTAATTTTTTGAAATAAAAATTACGATTTTTTTCAAGCAAAGTTACATTTCGTATTTAATAACAAATTAAATGTTGCGTTTTTTATAACTTTTAAAGTGTACCACTGTCTTAAAAATGCTTAAATTCAGTAAAAGAATAATTGTACTTAAAAATTGATTATATTTTGGCGTGACAAAAAATAATTTCTCATAATTTTATAACCAAATTAATAAACAAGTGTAATTTCCAAATAATCTTTATAACCAAATAGAGAATTTGACAATGTCTGGAAGAATAGGCTCATTTTTTTTTGCTGAATAAACTGAAAATATCTTTTCAATGACACCTTGTTGTTATACTTTGTCATTTGGAATTTTTTTTATTTATTTAAATAATTTCTGTAAACAAATTCTCATCTGTACTACTTTTTACTGTCATATTTTTCGAAATAAAGAAGGCTGCAAATTATTTCAACAAAAGTTTCTTACCCACGGATTTTAAAAATCGTTGCAAATTTTTGAAATCAGATATTATACATTCAAATGAGATCAAAATGTTTTTTTTTCTAGTTAAATGATGAAATATGAACAAAAAAGCAAACCTTATCATAAATTATGTTCAGAAAAATAACTAATTTTTATACCGAAATTTCGTTGTCATCACCTTCAATCATAGCGGACAGTGAACAGAATTAAAGCTAAAATAAATTTTCTTTAATCACAAGATTTAATGAAAGCGTCTTTCGAGCGCTCGAAATTAATATTTACAGAAGGTTGCGCTTTTTATGGAAGTTTCAAAGAGTGCAAAATAGGTTAACTTCAAACTGGTCATCAGCCCTTGCATAAAACTTTAGATTCAGTTTGCACGCATTTTAATTAAATAAACTAGGAACCTCGTCTTTATGCAGCTGTTCATGTCAACTCTTTAATTCGTCTCCTGCAAACCCTCGTTTGCAAACTTCAAACTGAACTATCTGAGAAGAATCCATCCCTATTTCTCTCTTTCACCTCGTCCAATTCTGTTTGTAACCCTAGTTCGGTTCTAATGACGAAAGTTCCAGAGGACTTTTAAAAATTTCATCCGGACTGATTCCTCCAGTGGAAGAACGTGTCCCAGTTGCTGCGACCAATCAGGTATTCCAATAATCAAAGTGTAATAGAATTAATTCTTCAATCAAGCCGAAGCTCGTCTTTTCAGATAGAATCGGATTCAAACTGGTGTCAATCTCAGCTAACTCAATTTGCATTAAGATAGGAAAGTGAAAGGGGGAAAGAAGGTTGTCTGTCCTCTGGTTTTTTTGATGAAAGCTCTTCTACTGAGCAAGATCCAACATAATCCAGAAGTGAATATATAGGTTTGTCTTGTTATCATTGTCAAGCATCATCAGTATGATGAAAAGGAATTGTCTGAAGCTTACAAAAATAATACTAAAATCGATCCTATGTTCCTTTAGAGAAAGGACGTGATAACCAGAACAAGGGTGATGATCTAATTGATGATCAACGAGATAGAGAAAGATAGACGCTGATAGATGCAGGCCACGATCAGGCAGAGAAAAGGATATTAAAAAAGATGAATGAAAATTCAGATTGATAGAAAAAAAGAAAAAAAAACGTGAATGGATAAAAACCAGGATGAGGTAGAGAAGAGGGAATTGAGAAAGATACACGGAAATTCAAATTGACAGAGAAATAAAAAAAAGATAAACATTGACAGATGTATAATATGATGAGATAGAAAAGAGGAGTTTGAAAAAAATAGATGGGAATTTGGATCGACAGAGAGGTTGAAAAATATTGGAATGAATGTTTGATTACGAATTTTCACAGCGTGCGGCTGAGTACTTACCGCTCTGCGCAGTTGACCCTGCTGCAGCTTCGTTAAACAGTCCGAACCTAACAAATCCTTTTGCGTACCAATTCCACATACTATATACTATCAAAAAATAAAAAATAAATCGATTTTGTGATCCAGTCAAATAGAAATACCCCCTTAAGAAGAAAAATTTCCAGAACAAAATATTTTGATCCAAAAAAGATTTCAGGGTAAAAACAACATGAAACAGAGAGTACGTAATTTTTAGTTTTCAAGAATTTTTTACTAGTGATCGCCAGCAGAATTAGGCAGGGTGTCCGAGAACTTCAGTTTTTAAATTCCCTTAATTTTCCTTATCTAATTTTCCATTTTCCTTCATTAAAAATATATATAGTAAAACAGTATTTCAGACACAAATTTAAAATTTTCAACTTTATTAATTTAATTGAAACGAAAGAATGTCTTTTCTACTCTAAAAGACGGCGAATTTTCAACAAATGAAGACTTTTGACTAAAGAAAGAAAATTTTACCTAAATTGTTGAATCTGCAAGCCAAAAGGCGAATTTTCTTTACAAAAATTGAATTTACAAACATTTGTAATTTTACACCAAGAAAATTAGTGTTTTTTACCAAAAAAGGAAAATTTTCAACTGAAAAAGATCAATCTTAAAAAAATTGAAAAGTTACATTTTCAGTTGAAAATTTAATTTCAAAACAGAAAAAGACTTTCCCTTTGAACAGTTGAATTTTTATCCAAAGACCTGAAATTAAAAGAAAATTTGATTATTATTATTTTTTTTTATTTTTTACCAAAGGCCTGAAATGAAAATAAAAATTATTATTCTATTATTTTCTTTACATTTTCAGTTGAAAAATTAAATTTAAACCAAAAAAAGACCTGAAATTATAAAAAAATTATCATTCCACTATTTTTTACATTTTCAGTTGAAAAATGAATTTTAAGCAAAAAAATTACAATTAATTAATTATTTTATTTTAATTTTTAATTTGTGAAATCTAAAACAATTCTTCTATAAAAAAAAAATTTCTTCAAATTTTTAACCAAAGTCCAATTTATTTATTAATTTATTATTTTTTTAAATTTATTCATTCAATTTTATATTCATTTTTCTAATTGGTGAGAATTACAATTTATTAATCAATTAATTTTAATTTTCAATTTGTGAAATCTTCTTTGAAATCTCAATTTTCTATATGAAAAATACCAATTTTCGATATTAATAAAATAATATTTTAAATCGGTATTTTTTATATAGAAAATTGAAATTTCAAAGAAGAACCAATAATTTCCTACAAAATTATTAAACTAACTAAATTGTTAATTTTTTTGAATGGAAGTTTTTTAACATTTTCAAGAAGATTCTAGACTAAAAAATACATGGTTACCAATTGAAAAAATTGCGACCATTTGAAATTTTGTTTGCGAATTTTGACTTTTTGGGGTTAGTTTTTGAGTTGTTCAAAATTCAAGAATCGCTATTCTTCATTTATATTATTTCGGGCTATAGCCAAACATCTGCTAAATATTTCCTTCAAATTTGAGCTTAATCGGTCGAGTGGTTTTGACGGATACATGTCAGCCATTTGAAAGAATTTGAAAAAATTTGAAACTAGAAATTCAGACCTAACAATGAAAGTTTTGACTGAAACTTGGATACAAATCTATAAATGCTTTCGAAACATCGTATTAGGGAAGGTAAGCCTATTTGAAATGAACAACGACTCTATTATACACATTTATGCCCTGCCTGCCTGACAGCCGAGGCGGCCCTCCCCAACGTGCGGCTGAGTACTTTCCGCTCTGCGCAGTTAACCCTGCTGCAGCTTCGTTAAAGTCCGAACCAAAAAAATCCCTTTACGTACCAACTCCACATACTATATACTATCAAAAATTAAAAGATAAATCGATTTTGTGATCCAGTCAAATAGAAATACCCCCTTAAGAAGACAAGTTTTCAGAAAAAAATATTTTCATCCAAAAAAGATTTCAGTTGACTTATCAGCAACAAAATATGAATTTTAAAGAAAAAAATTGATTTTTAACAAAATGGTTACACTTTCAACCGAAGAGATGAATTTTTAACTAGAAATGTAACTCTTAAAAAAATGATTTCTTAACAAAGTGATTAAACCAAATCTTACATTTTCATAAAAAAAATATATTTCTAACAAAGCATCACGATCAAAATATGAATTTTCAACCAAGAAATAAGTTTCTACGATAAAATTGAATTTTTAATTTAAAAAAAACGAATTTTTACACAAAAAAGATGACTTTTCAACAAAATTGTTGGATTCTCTACCCAAAATCTCTGCCCAAAAAGACAAATTTTAAGCAAAACCGTTGAACTTTTAACAAGAAAAGACTATCATAAAATTATTGAATTTTCTTTAAAGTGGAATATGTCTTAACCAAGAAATTGAATTTTCCACCAAAAAATACCATTTTTCCCGAAAAGATCATTTTTCTGAAAAGTAGATTAATTTTTAACCAAATAATTTAATTTTCAAACAAGAATATAAATTTTCAACCGAGAAGATTAATTTTCTACCAAAAAAGACAAATTTAAAAGCAAAGAATGAATTTTTAACCAAGCAGTTGAATTTTTGATTGAAAAATTTAAATTTTCTACCAAAATGAAGCAATTACATTTTTATGGTAAAAAATTTTTTAAAAGAAATATCGAATATTCAGCAAAATAGTCCAATTTTTAATCAAGGAGATGAATTTTCAACTAAAATGCAGAACCGTCGACTGGAATAGTTAAATCTACATTTTGAAAATTAATTCTCAAACAAAAAGAAACAAATTTTCAGCAGAATAATCAAATTTTCAAACAAAGAGAGGAATTTTTAACTGAAACCAAAAAAACAAAAAAAAATTAATTTTGAACAAAGTAGTTCAACTTTCAACCAAGTGGTTGAATTTTCAACTAAAAAATGTGAATTTGCATCCAAATAACAGTTGAATGTGGAACTAAAAAGGATAAATTTTCAAACAGAAATGAAGCTGTTACAATTGAAATTAAGAAATGAATCTTCTACCAGAAATAGAATATTCAAAACAAAATAGTCAAATTTTTAATCAAGGAATGAATTTTTAACTAGAATGAAGAATCTTCAACTGGAATACTTAAGTTTGTAATTGAAAAAGAAATAATTTTCAATAACAAAAACCAATTTTTAACGATATGATTAAATTTTTAACTAAATAAATAAATTATTCGATCAAACTAGTTAAATTTTCAATCCAAAAAGACTTACTTTTAATAGAACAATTGAATTTTCCAACAAAAAATGATTTTTTAACGCAATTTCTAAATTTCCTACAGATTAGATTAATTTTTCACCATAAAGTTGAATTTTCAACATTTACCGAGTTTCTGGTGGTTCGGATCCCATCCTAAGCTGTATGAGCCCCCCCCCCCCATCACTTTCTGCTGCTTTCCAGAAAATTTCCCTTTTGACAAGGTATGGTTTTTATATATTTTCCCACCCTTTCTTCATATTTCCCACGCCCCGTTTTATTTTTCCACGCTATTTCATATTTCACCACGCCCCTTTGTTTTTTTTACAGCCCTTTCTTTTTTCCAAGCTTTTCCATATTTTCTCACGCAATTCCTTATTTTGCCACGACCCTTCCTCTTTCCCTGCTATTTCATATTTCTCACGCTCCCTTTTATTTTCCTAGGCTATTTCATATTTCCCACGCCCCTTTGTTTTTCCCACGCTTGTTTCAAATTTGCTCACGCCCTCTCGATTTGCCTACAATATTTCATATTTTTTGTTAGAGCCAAATTTGAAATAAAAAACGTTAACAATTTTTTATTCATTACCAAAAATAGAAAAAAGTTTTTTACAAGAGTACGTGGGTTAAATCAAAAATACCTGCAATCAATAAAGCAACTATCCATGAAAGTTTTCTAATAGCTTAGAAATTGTTGAAAAATCCTTGATTTTGTTATAAACAAATAAGTGAATGAAAATAGATTCATGGGGATCGTCAGTGATTCGTGAATGGATTTGCACTAAATTTGCAAGATTTATACACAAAAACCGTTTTTCAATTTGATTCATGAAATACAATAAATGAATTGTTAATTTATTGTCCAATTTTATAAACAAATTTTATGAACAATTATCCAGAGCTGTCATTTGTGTCAAAATAAATGAAGTTTTTCCTATTGGATCGGCCAAAAATTATAGGAAATGTCACAAAATTATCAGATTTATTCATCCAATAACAACTGATGATTGTTTAAACAAATTCAATTAACAAATGCACTCTCTGAATATTTTCAGAGTTAGAAAGTTTGTTTCTTCAACTCATAAAGTGTAAATAATTAATTTAAAGAAATTTTTGTTTTTCCATATATTTGTAAAGAAAACTAAGTAATTGTCTATATATTTCGCTAAATTTCCAACTAAAAATGAAACAGTACAGTTTTCAGTTGAAAAATTAATTATCAACAAAAAAAAAACTATTTTTCAAACAAGAGGATTAATTTTCTATAAGAGACGATTTTTCAACCAAATAGTTCAATTTTCAACTGAAAAAGGTATATTTTGAGCTAAATAGTTGAATTTCATCTAAAACAAAGATAATTTTCCACTTAAAAATGGACTAGCTAAATTTGTAGTTGAAAAAATTAATTTCTAGCAAAAAATGCAACGAATGAATGTCCTCTCCATTTTTTTGGTCGGAAAATCTTAAAAATATTTACGATGAATCAGATTTTTCTTTTTGATGATAAAATACAGAAATTTCAGTACTTTCTACGAGAAGTTTCTTGACTTAGTAAAGTTACTTTAATTTTGTTATTAGGAATAATAACTAATTTCAGAGTGCATCTATTTTCGAGTTTCCCCAACTTTTCGCCCATCTGTCTTACTTAAACTCTGTGACATTTATTTCTGTTTCTTGGTTAGGAAAGATAGAGCACAGTACTCCACTTGTTCAAACTTGTCTTAAAGTTCTCATGTGGATTGATATCTCTGTCTTTTATAATTACATCAGGGACAAATATATCAGAAAATTTCAAGATTCGTCCTCTTTAAGCTGGATTTTTATAGCCTATTAAAAAGTTAACTAAGTCGATCCATACCTCCTTCTCCACTACTTTTCCTTCCCCACTTCATCCACTTTCTGCTCATAAATTCCTGTATTACCTTCCTTTTATCCCCTCCTCTTACTTCTCAATTCGCTGCTCCTCCTTTCCTAGTCTTTAACTCCTCTACTTCCCACTCTCCTTACTCTCCCAGATAACACTTCCATCTCCTTACTTTTCCTCACCAGCCACCACTGTTCTTCTCCTTCTTACCCGCACTGTCCTACTAGCCTTCTCTTTATTTTCCTGACTTTCTCACTTCCAATAAGTCCCCCTACGTCTCCTCCCTAATTTTCCCTTAATTCCTATATCACCTCCTACATCACTACACTTCCCCTAATTTCTCTCTTCTCACTTGATTTTAGTCCCCCCCCACCTCCTGTAATTTCCCATCACTTCCCTTATTTCTCCTCTCCTCATTTCGCCTCATTTCGACTCACTTTCCTTATTCCACCTCCTCTAATTTGCCTTCCGCTTCCTCTAACTACCTCACTTAATCTACCCATTTCCCTTAGTAACCCTTCTGTCACTTATCCTACATAATATCCCCTAAGTTTCCCCTTGCATCCATTAAAAACTTCACTCACACTACTTCTCTCATTTCCCCTCAGTTCGCCTATTTAGCCTTCTCTCACTTCCTCTTCCATCTTCCTGACTTCCTCTCCCCTCATTTCTCGTACTTCAGAATTTCCCATTCGCCCGTACTTTCTTAACGCTTATTTTCCTTAATACCCCTCCTCTCACTTACCCTCCATCATCTACCCTAATCTTTCTCTTGCATGCATTAAAAACTTCACTTATGCTACTTTTCTCATTTGTCATATTATATCTTCCATTATTTACCCTACCACCTCATCATTTTTATATCCTACATCTCCTTCTCTCATTTCCCCATCTTCCCCACGATTCAATTCTTCTGCTTCCCCATTCATAGTTTCCTCCAGCATCACATTCGTGAATTTTCATACTTACTTACTTACCTTAATTCGCACCCACTCAATTACCTTAATTCTTCTGTTGTCACTTCCTCTACTTCTCCGCCGTCATTCCCCCTACTTCACCACCTTTCACTTTCTCTCCTTTTATTTTTTTTACTACATCCCTTCCCCCGATTTGCCTCAATAACCCTCCCCTCTCCTCATGTACCCTACTTCCTCTCATCTCGTTAACTCTACTTCTCTTCCCATAATTTCCCGTACTCCCTCACCCTCATTTCACCCACTTCCACATTGATCATTTTTCGTACTTCATATCACCACATGTTCCCCTACTTTCCTTCTATCATCCCATTCCCCTCATTTCCTTTACTTTTGAATTTTCTCTTTTCCCCTTCACTTTGAATAATTTTCCCTATGATCATTTTCTCTATACATTCATTTCTAGTTTCTTCTACTTCCACATGCATCGTTTTCCTCACCTTCTCATCTCTTATCTTTCCTACTCACTGCCCTCACTCACCCTACTTCCACTCTGTCATTCCTTCTACTTTTATACCCATCAATTCCTCTCCTGTTATTTCCCCTGCTTCCTCCCTCTTCATTTACCCTACACTCCTTCCCCAATTTCCCCTACTACCCTTTCCCTTATTTTCTCTAATACTCCTTCCCTTACTTACCCTTTTTTTCTCTTTCGTCATTTGCTGTACTTCTGCACCCATCGTTTTCTGTTTTTCCCTTCCCTTCATTTTTGCTACTTCCTTACTCATAATTTTTCCTACTTCTCCGCCGTAATTACCCTTACTTCACCACCTCTCACTTTTCCTACTTCCCCATTCAACGTTTTCCCAACCTCCTCATCTCTAATTTTCCCTACTGACTGCCCTCACATACCCTACTTTCACTCTATCATTCCCCAAACTTTGCTACCCCTCACTTTTTCTCCTGATATTTACGCTGCTTCGTCTCTCTTCATTCCTCCCACAACCCTTCCCTCAATTTTCCCCACTCCCTTTCCCCTTATTTCCCCTAACACTCCTCTTCTAACGTACGCTCTTTTCTCTCCCCTCGTTTCCTGTACTTCTACACCCAATATTTTCTGTTTGCCCTTCCGCTTTATTTTTTCTACTTTATTACCCATGATTTTCGCTATTTTCTCGCCGTCATTCTCCCTACTTCGCCTCTACTATTCCTCCCCTAAGTTCTAATACTTCCCTTACCCTTATTTGATCCACTTCCACATGTATCATTTTTCCTACTTCTCCTCTCCACACTTTACCCTACATCGCTTGCTCTCATTCCACGTTACTTTTCCTCTCCTAATTTTCCTCGCTTCCCTCATTTCCCCTGCTTTCCTATGCTATATTTCTCTGACATCCCTTCCCTCATTCCTTCTACTTCCCTGCTCATAATTTTTCCTCCCCCCCCCCCACCACTTGTACCCCACTTCCTTTCACCATTCTCTCTACTTCGCCACACCTCACTTCTTTTAGTCCTTCATTCATTGTTTCCCCTACCTTTCGATTTCTTATTTTCCCTACTTACTCCCCTCACTTGCCCTTTTTTCTCTCCCTTCGTTTCCTCTACTTCTCTCCTCAGATTCTGTTCTGCCCTCCCCTTAATTTTCTCTACTTTATAACAGATAATTTTTCCTCCCCCCCCCCCCAGCCTACTTGCACCTTACTTCCTCTCATCATTCTCTCTACTTCGCCACACGTCACTTCTTCTACTTCCCCATTCATTGTTTCCCCTACCTTTCCATTCCCTATTTTCCCTACTTACTCCCCTCACTCACCCTTTTTCCGCTCCCCTCGTGTCCTCTACTTCTGCACCCATCATTTTCTCTTTTTCTGTCCTCCTCATTTTGTCTACTTACTTACTTATAATTTTCCCTACTACCCCGCCATACGTTTCCCTACTTCGCCAACCCTCACTTCCTCCTCTTCTATTTTTTCCACTTCTTCTCTTCCCCTAATTTCCCTCGATATCCCTACCCACACTTACCCCTCTTTCTCTTCTCTCGTTAACTCTACTCCTCCTGCCATAATTTCCCGTACTACCTTACACGCATTCCACCCAATTTCACACCCATCATTTTTCGTACTTCATCTCTCCACATGTTCCCCTACTTTCCCTGCCCTCATTTCACGTTACTTTTCCTCTTCTTATTCCCCTCACTTCCTCTTTACTAACTACAATTCACTTCCCCTCTTCGCATTCCCCCTACTTTATTTCCATCTTTCCATTCCCCTCATTTCCCCTACTTTCACATTCCATATTTTTCTGCAATCCCTTTGCTAATTTCTTCTACTTTCCTGCTTATAATTTTTCATACTTCTCCCTCCCCCCCCCCCCCTACTTGCACCTCACTTCTCCTTATCATTCTCTGTACTTCGCCACACCTCACTTCTTCTACTTCTCCATTCATTGTTTCACCTACCTTTCGATTTCTTATTTCCCCTACTTACTCTCCTCACTTATTCTTTTTTCTCTACTTTCGTTTCCTCTACTTCTCTCCTTATTTTCTGTTTTCCCCTTCCCTAAATTTTCTCTACTTTATTACACATAATTTTTCCTACCCCCCCCCTCCTGCCTACTTGCACCTCACTCCCCTCATCATTCTCTCTACTTCGCCACACGTCACTTCTTCTACTTCCCCATTAATTGTTTCTCCTAACTTTCGAATTCTTATTTTCCTTACTAACTCCCCTCACTAAACCTTTTTCCGCTCCCCTCGAGTCCTCTACTCCTGCACCCATCATTTTCCCGCTTTCTCTTCCCGTCATTTCTTCGACTTCTTTACTCATAATTTTCCCCACTTCGCTACCCCTCACTTCCTCCTCTTCTATTTCTCCCACTTCTTCTTTTCCCCCAATTTCCCTCAATACCCCTCCCCTCACTCACCCTACTCCCTCTCCTCTCGTTAACTCTATTTCTCCTGTCATATTTTCCCGTACTCCCTTACACGCATTTTACCCGCTTCAACACCCATCATTTTTCGTGCTTCATCTCTCCACTTGTTCCCCTACTTCCACTCCCCTCATTTCCCCTACTTTCACATTCCATATTTCTCTGCAATCCCTTTCCTAATCTCTTCTGCTTTCCTGCTCATAATTTTGCCTACTTCCCCCTCCCCCCTCCCCCTACTTGCACCACATTTCCACTTATCATTCTCTCTACTTCGCTACACCTCACTTCTTCTACTTCCCCATTCATTGTTTCCCCTACCTTTCGATTTATTATTTTCTCTACTTACTCCCTTCACTTACACTTTTTTCTCTACCTTCATTTCCTCTACTTCTCTCCTCATTTTCTGTTCTCCCCATTTTCTACTTCCTTACTCATAATTATTCCCTACTTCTCCTCCCTTAGATTATAACCCTAGTCTCCCTTCCCCCATTTGCACTTCTTCCCTACTCATAATTTTTCCTACTTCCTCATTCATCATTTCTCTTACTTTCCGTCTGCTCATACCACCTTACTTTCCCTCTCCTTATATCACCCACTTCCCCTTTCCTAACTGCATCACATTTACCCTCTATTAATTTCCTGTACTTTCCCTATATTTCCCTACTTCCTTCATTTTTTCAACTTCTTCTCCCTTCTATAAGCTTTTTTGCTAGTGGAATAAAAAATCCAAAATCGGTCAATCGGCCTTTCACAAGTTACGTTGAACCTTCTTCATCTATTTCATCCCAGTTTGTGCGCCCCACCCTACAAATCTGACATTGAGAAAATGGCTTCGGAATCAAATCGAATGAATAATTGATAACTTATTTAAATTGAGAAATTCGCAGGTATGATTATGTGTCAGACAATGAAAATAATCAACAAAAATGAGAAGAAAGTTAGGATTGACGATTGGATTTTCTTTGTTTAGACACGTCAGAGCAGTGGTGCCGGGGAAGAGGAAGCGGAGGAAGCGGGTGGTTCGTCAACAAAGACGTTGACGCCTACGACACCCCCCGCTGGAAGAGGGCCTACAGAAACGATGGGTTCCATTCGGGCTGTGATAATGGATCCCTGTTATAATGCTAGACTTCGAAATCCTGAAGAACATCGAGTGGAGGCAATATTGCAACGAGAATCTGGAGGGTCCACTTCTACTTCAGTTTCCGCAATTGCATCCGCGTCAGGGGTTTCGGCCAGAATTTCTCCCAACGTCCTTTTTACCCTTCCAGCGTCGCCTCAGCGGTTAGCCTCAAAGAAGATGCCAACCATTTCCAAGTCTCAAATGAAGGGTAAGTTACCTCCATGGAATGTTGCATAAACTGGAACGAAAATGAGAAAACCGGACTACAAATTTCCGGATTTCCCCGAGAGCAATCTCGCATATTTCTGGGGAGAGAAACTGAGAAAAAGGGTTCTTTGATTCAAAGAAAATTTCTTTAAAAAAAAAAAAAATTTTCTTTCAATCTGGATCAAATTTCTTTGATGCAAACAACTTTCGCTTGATTTAAATTAATTTCGTGAGTTCAGAAAAATAACTTTTTGTTTTAAAAAATATTTTTCTTCGCTTTAAAATAATTTGCTTTATTTTAAATCCATCTTTAATGAGAAGAAAAAAAAATTTAACGCAACAACAAAAATTTAACAATTCTCTAATTAAAAACAAATTTTTTTCTGAGTGCAGATCTGGATTGCTAAAGAGTTCACTCTGAACTTTTTTTCTTGAAAGTCAATACACTTTTTCTATTTCGGAAACTTTTTTGTGAACAATTAGGAAATTTTCAAAAATATGCAAAAACCGTGTTTTTTGGATTGAGGTCAATACACTTTTTTGGAAAAAGTTCAATATGTTCAACCTTAAATATCTTTAGTTTGATTCAAAGAAACATGCTATCATTTTGCTAGCATGAAGAAAAAAAATTTTTGTTCAAGGATTTTTGATGGATTTCAAAACCTTTAAGGGTATTTAAAAATATTGCAAGGGATTCCAATGGGCTTCATCAGATTCTATGGGATTTTTCAAAATTTCAGAGGATTTTGGAAAAGTTCAAAAAAATTCAAAGATTTTGAATAGATTTCAAAACTTTTGAGGGTATTCAAAAATATCGCAAGGGATTTCAATGAGCATCATCCGATTTTATGGGATTTTTCGAGATTTCAGAGGACTTCAAAGATTTCATAATTTTTCAGGAAATTTGGGAAAATATTACAAATTGAAAGATTTGAAATTTCAAGAAATCCTTATTTCAAGAAATTTTTACACGATTGTACACGAGTATGGGATTCATGGGGATTTCACAAAATTTAAGGGAATTTATTAACTTCAAAACATTTCATAATATGTTATGAGTTGAAAAATATCTCAAATATTTTAAGGAGTTTTTATGGTATTAAAAAAATTCAAGAGGGATTTCAAGAAATTTCTATATTTCAGGGATTCATAGGATTTCAAAAGTAATTAAAAGACTCGACAACATTATGGGGAATTTTTATTATAGATTCCTATTGATTTCAATGGGCTTCATCAGATTTTGTGGCATTTTACAGGATTTCAAAAATTTTATCATTTTTGAAGCAATTTGGAGAGTTATTACAGATTTTAAGATTTTTTAGGGGATTTTTATGGGATTTATAGGGACTTCACAAAATTTAACAAATATTATTTTTAATAATGTTCAGAGGATTTGATAGAGTTTAGGGTATACTAATTGATTGCAAAGAATTTAACAAAATTTGTAAATTTTTAAGGGGTTACAAAGATTTTTATGGATTCCAGAAAGTTGACAGATTTCAAGGGATTTCCCATATTCAAGGGATTCACAGGATTTCAAAAAAAATATAAGATTTCCAAAAAATGCAATATAATTGGAAAGTTTTCCATAATGAAGAAAAATCTATTTTTTTGTTTAAAAAAATGATATGTAAAGGTGGCGCAAGCCACCTGAAGTATTTCCCATAAAAAATACTATTTTTTATATTTTATTCAAAATCGTCAATATTAGATGAATCAAGTTGAAAGCTAACACTTCTTTCCACAATTAGCCATAAAATACGAATGAAATATTGCTTTTCAAATATCAGCCCCATGAGATTAGTTCATAGGGTCCCGAAAGAAACCCCATAAGTGAAAAAATAGATTTTTGAGTTTTTGGCGCTAATTATGATTTTTTTTCAGTTTTTTAAATGTAGATTATTTTTAAAATGTCACATACTAATTTTTACTGATAATTGGATGTTTACATGAATTGTTTAAACAATTTATTATCGTTTTTAGAATTTTTCTCTTAGAATAGAGTTAGAAAGTCGCAGTTTTTTCAAAATTATTTCACTTTTTGAATAATTTTTAAGGAGAGTGAGATAATTCGTAATTCAGATAATTCATTGATGTTAATTGGAGTTAACAAGCATAATTGTTTAAACAAATTGTTATCATTGTTAATAATATTCTTTTTGAATAATGCTAGATAATGCGGTTTTTTCTGAAATTTTTAACTTTTTGTCCACTTTTCGCTTGAAATGACTTAATATTTGATTCAATTAAGCAAAAATGATTGTGTAAATAAATAATTATTATTTATAACTATCTTCATCCACATAATTGCCAGATAGTTGCGGTTCATTTCTAAAATTTTTAACTTTTCGTTCACTTTTCACTTAATGAGGTGAGAATTGATGCAAATTAACAAAAATAATTGTTAAACAATTTATTATTGTTTATGAGTATCTTCTCTTAGATAAGTGCTTTAAAGTTGCGTTTTTTTAATCTTCAACTTTGACTTGCTTTTTGTAGTTATGAACAAATAATAAATAAACATTAGAAAGAATCATATTTTAAACAATCACTTTTTTTGTGAATATATTTTCATAAAAAAATAGATGTTTAAATTATTATTAATATTCATTATTTATTTCTAACTTGCATTAATTATTAACTCACTAAGTTAAAAGTTGACTAGAAATTCATAAATTCAGAAAAATCAGTAACTTAATTGTAATTATCTATAATGTTTATGTAAAAAAAAAAAAAAAAAAAAAAAAAAATATTATTAAAATCAATAAGTTAATTCCTAATTAGAATTAGTTATTAACTTACTGAGTTAAAAGTTGACGAAAAGTTCAAAAATTTAGAAAAATCCGGAACTTTCTGACAATTATCTACAAAAAGATGATTATGAATAATAATATGAATAATAAATGATAATAATAATTATGTTTGTCAACTTTTAATAATTATTACTTCACTAGTTAGGTGGACAGTATACAAAGAGTGGAAAATTTCAAACAAAATCGCAAGTTTCTAGCATTGTTTGAAGAAAATATTATCATCAATAATAATTGATTATTTAAATAATTAATTCTGTTAACTTTAATTCTTCACTTTACTCTAATGAAAAATTCGACAAAAAGTGAAAAATTTTGGTAAAAACTGTATTTTTCTAGCATTATTCCAAGAAAATATTAGTAACAATGATATTAAATTGTTTAAACAATCGTATTTGTTAACAATAATGTAGGGTTTCCCTTACTTTAACTGAGAATTGGACAAAAACTGAAAAATTTTCAAAAAACCACGACTCTATTACTTTTTTCTTCGAGAAAATGGCTAAAAACAATAATAAATTGTTTTAATAAATAATGTCAAAATATAATTGTTAACATAAAGTAGTATTCCATGTATTTAAAACAATATGCATTAAAAAAACCGGAAAACCCATAATTAGGGCCAGAAACTCGCAAAAACCATTTTTCCTCTCATGGTTTTTTTGGGACCCTATAGAATAGACTTATGGGGATGTTATCTTAAAAATTATTATTCTTTCGTATTCCATGGCTTATTATGGAGATAAATTTTGAGTTTCAAATCGATTCACCTATTATGCACGATTCTGAATGAAATTTACAAAAATGACTTTTCTTCTTATAGGAAATACGTTTAAAACTTAATGGGGTTTGCAGAACATGTAAATATCAGTTTTCTTGAAAAAACACATTAATTTTTTGTGGACTTGAAAAAATTTGGGAACGAGATCGATGAAAATTCGAGAAAAAAAATTGTTGGACAACCCTAACGGCATATCCAAATACCAAATCAATTGAGACCATGACCTAGACTTTTTTTGAAATTTTTTCGGATTAAAAACAGAATTGTCTATGACACTATTTTTTTAATTGATACTACTATTAACACTATTCTGTATTTGTCAAATGGGTATGAGACCTGAAATTCTTTTAATTTTTAGAAACTGTCGTCAAAATGAAATATGATACGCCAGTAGATAAACAATAAAAAAGTGATAGGATAAATAAAAGTTATTTTTAAACAATTATAATCCCAGCTCCGGAAGAAAATCAATACGAAAATTTTGCTCAGAAATTCCAAACAGAAAAAAATATTGGAACATTTTCATATATTTTATGAAATTGAATTGAAATGTTAATCAAATTTTTCAAATAATAACGTAATCATGGCTAGCCTCAAAACGTAGAGAATTTATTTTCCTATAGATGAAAACTCATAATTTTATGGAGAAAGATTTCGTGTTGGCAGTAGTAAGTCATAGGGTGACCTCTATATATTTAAAATAAAAACCAAAAGAAGTAAAAAATAAATTTCTATTTTATCGATCGCCGATAATTATTTCGATATATTTATTTTTACTATTCCTTCCAGTGCAAGTTTTTATTGAAGATATTATATCTTTGGTTGTTATGACTGACATTCTCAATACACGGCGTTAAATAAAATGTATTTCAGTAATTTTTCTACATTTCTAATCCAGTCGCAGATGTTCGTCTTTATCATGATATGCGCGTTATATTTCAGCGTCGCATGCTTCTTATTTTCTGAACTGATTAATTAATTTTTTTTGCAGGTGTTTGTTACATTGTTAAATGACTATATATGAATTAAATTTTCATTGACTGATTCTATTTTATAAATAAATTAAATTTGCAGGAATAAAAGTTCAAATCCTTTATATGATAAAAGGTAACCTCCATCTTGTGTAAAATTGTGGTATAGAAGAAATCGTTATGTCATCGAATATTGGATATGATTTGTATAATAGAAGTTAATAAAAATAAAATAATAAAAGGTTGTATGATAAGATAAAAATGTATATAAAAAATATTTAAAATACTCCTATTCCAATTTCATAATTTTCAAAATGTTTACGATGTTGTGACATAATTATCCAAATTCAACCTTCAAAATTATATGTAATAGATGTGTTTTAAGTTTTTATGGAACTAGTTAAAAAGATTATAAATGATTGGAATTTTTAGAAAAATATGAGATAAAAATTATTTGGATGTTTCAATGCGAATAATATTGTTGTTTGATTCTTATGTTATGAAAAGATTAATGAACTATTAATAATTATTGAATGATTAATTTTTTTCAAAAAAGTGAACTACATAAAGTTTGAATTATTTTCGATTAAGTCACATAAATTGATTGTTTACATTAAGGTAAAATATTGGCTGCTATTTTCATGATAGAAATGTATTTTTCCTTTAAAATATCTCCATTACAATTATATACATTTTTCAAATGTTTGTGATGTTGTGAAGTGAGTATCCAAATTCAATTTTCAAAATTATATGTGCATTTATTTCAATATCTCCTGGTATTACTTCCAAAGGTTATTAATGATTGAAATTTTCAGATAAATATTGAATACAAGTTAATCTAATATATCAATGAAAATAATTATTAAATGCGCTGTCTATGTTATGAACTCATTAATTAAATATTAACTGTTTCTGTTAAAAATTACATTTACTGAAATTCGTTAAAAGATGATTAATAAATTAAACTTAATAGAAGAAAAGTCCAAATTTATAGAAAAATATATATAAAGGAAAAATTATTTGAAAGTTTCAATGAAAGTAATTTTTTCATACTTTTCATGTTGTCCACTGATTAATTAAGAATTAGCTGATTAATTTTGTTCACAATATCAAATTACATAAAGATTAGAATTTAATATTCTTTAATTAAGTAAAATAAATTGATTACTCACTTCAAGTTTATGCATTTGAATATTGGCTCTAATTTTTATAATCAAAGTTTTTTTTAATACCTTCATTATAATTACATAATTTTTTTAAATGTTCGCGATGGTCTGAAATGATTGTCTGAATTCAATTTTAAAAATTATATGTACATATGTTCTGATTTTTTTTTAAATTTGTAAAATGAAATGTGCATATGTTTTAATTATTTAGCAATGTATCCTAACACACTCTTCTTTTTCTATGAAAATTTCTTTCAATATTCCAGTGCAAATACATGTTCAATGATTTTTTTATTGAAATTTAAAAATATAGCCCTGATAGTACCCGCAAATGTTATTGTACAAAAATTATGTTTTTTTTTCAAAATATTGAATTACATAAGTTGCACTTGAAATCTTCAAATTATATCTCTACATTTACTATTATAAATAGTAATAGTAAATTCTACGTTACATGGATTCACTGAATACATTCTTTCAGAATATAATTTCAACAAGAATTTGATTGGTCAAGAAATTTGAACAAATAAATAGTGATTCGAAAATTGAATAAAGGAAATAATTCAAAAAGTGAGAGCGCGCTTGCGCGCGCACGTAATAGTCTAGTAAACAATAAAAAAGTGGTAGGATAAATAGAAGTTATTTTGAAAACAATTATAATTCCAGCTCAGGGAGAATTATGTTTATTTTATTTATTTTTTTTTAAATTAATATTCTTAAGAAGTATTATGGAAATTATTGCTCACAAATTCCAAGCATAAAAAATATTGAAACATTTTCATATATTTCATAAAATTGAATAAAAATTTTAATCCAATATTCGAACAATGAAGTAATCATGACTAGCCACTAAATGTAGATAATTTATTTCCAAATCTAAAAAGATATTCCTGGAAACGGTCGTTAGGAGCGGTGTTTTCACCACGAAAATGGATATAAAAACCACTCTTTAGTGTAATACGTTTTAACTCGAGATGATTAAGAGCACTTTTTTTCATTTCACTCCTTAACTACCTCATGTGGATTTTTTTTCATCCGTTTGCTTTAAATTTAAACCCCTGAAAACGCTTTGCACACATTTTATGAATTAAATGCGAAACGTAAATGCTCTTTGAAATTCTCTAGGTAACGAGGTGCTGTTTGATTTCCAGAATCAGATTCAGTTAGGGTCCTTCTTAAAAAAATTGCTTTTTTCTCCCTGTTTTTGAGAAACGCAACAAAAAAGTTGAATTTTCGAAGAAACAGATGACTTTTTAACAAAATAGATCAATTCTCAACATAATAGTTGAATTTTTAAACAAATAGTTGTGTTTTCAATTCAACCAGAAAAAAACAAATAAATTCTGAACGAAATATGTAACTCAACCAAATATATATTTTGTTAAAATTAGGAAACTGTTGAATTCAACCACAAAAAAGAATTTCCAACAAAATGATTGAATCCTCAACCAAAAAAGATGAATTTTCAACCAAGAAGTTGTACTTCTAACCAGAAAAGATCAAATTTCTACAAAAAGAGATACATTTTCGACCAGGAAAGATTTTTCATTCGAGAGAAAAAAAATATCAACCAAATTGTTGAGTTTTCAACCCATAATAACGAATTTTGAACAAAACAGTTGAATTTTTAAACCAAACAGGAGATTTTTCTTCAAAAAAGGTTGAAATTTCAAGACGAAAATATAAATTTTCAACAAAAAGGTGATTTTCAACTAAATAATGGACTTTTAATTTAAGAATGTTCAATAGTCAACCAAAAATGAAATAGTTGAATTTGCGATTCAAAAAATTGATTTTCAGCAAAGAAAAAAAATTGCAGTCCAAGAGGTGTATTTGCAACTAATTAAATAGATTTTTAACCAAATAATTCAACTTCCAGCCAAGAAGTTACATTTTCAACGAAAAAATAATTAATATGACATTAAAAATGTCATAGTTTGATTTTCAATCAAAAGCGATCAATTTTCATCCAAGAATGGAAAAGTTAAATTCGTAGTTGGAAGAGTTAATTTTCAAAATGAAAAAATTAATGTTAAAATTTATTTGAATCCTCAATCAATAAAATGAGTTTTCAACAAAGTAAGCGTACGCGTCACATTTCAGGATGACGGAACGCACCGAACAAAGGTTTTGCATTAAATCTTGCCAAAAACTTGGTCATTCATGTTCCAAAATCATTTTTATGATTCGGAAAGTATATTGTGATGTAAGTATAAGTGTAGTCGTACTTCAGTAGATAGATCAAATCCCCTTACTGAAGGTTTTAGATTTTTTTTTTACTTTCTGTGTAATCTGTCATCAAATTTAGAAAAGTATATCACCAATTCTAAAGTGTGCTTAGTCAATAGTGCTAAGCACGATAAACTTGAAAAATGTTGAGTGATTCTGTGGGTGCAGTCATTTAACAAATTGTGAGAAAAACTTCCTTTTTAGACATATTTTATTTTAAATACTCGAAAATCTGTAGAATTCTTTAAAACCTTTGGAAATACCACGAAATATTTTAAAGTCTCTCAAAATCATGGATATTCTCTGAAAGTCCTCATTTCCTAAACACACAATAATTATAAAGCAGATATAAAATAATTCAATCGATATAATTGCAATTGTAAAATTAAATTTATGTTTTGGAAGCACTGAAAATAGATATGAGAAAACGCATCAGCTTCCAAATTTTTAGGAAGAATTATAATGTGGGTACAAATCACATTTTTTTTATAGAAAAAGTAAAATAATTTTTCAGGTTTGACCCAATGCTTTTTTTAAACTTGAATTTTTGTATGGATACCTAGATATTGTGGAAAACAAATTTCATGTTTGTGTACACTTCTCTTATATTTATAAAAAACAGGCGTCATCCAAAATTTGTCAGAAACAAAAGAAAACAACAATTTTGAAATGTTTATTACGGAACTATATTTCGTTATAAATTCCAAAAAATTAAGAGTCATCTTATATGTTCATATCTGTTAAACACCATCAAGACGTGTTTAGACCTAATAAAAAAAAGTAAAGCCAACTCGCTGTTTACATTGTAAACGTTTTTCATACGGATATGATAAAGGAATCCTTAAATGTTTTCATCATCGATTTAATTTTACTTTTTTGGTATATTCTGAAATTTTGAAATGACCTAATTCCATTTTTCAGCTTAAGGTTTGAATTCCGAAGCAAAGCTTATAAAATATGCGAATAGTCGCATAACATTGAAATGAACACGATATTTCTGATAACGGAATATGTATTTTCCTAAAGGTAATCGAAGAAAACTAAGAACAGAACAAAGTTTAGTTCCTGAATAAACACTAATTAAAAAGAAGATTATAAATAATTGAATGGATATAATTGCATGTATGAAATTATTTAAATTCGAGTTTTAAAATCAATGGAAGTAAATATATGAAAACGTTCCAGCTTCTAAATATTTGTAAAAAATTACAATGAGGGTGCAAATCACAATTCTTGGTGGAAAATGCATGAAGCTTGTGAATAAAATTACAGAACTGAAGTAAACAAGCAAAACTAATGCTTATGCAAACTTTCAAGCAGAGGTTTAAAAAATCCAGAAATCCCAACTATCCCTTCTCTTACTTCAAGTATGTATATATGACAATTCAGCTTTCTTGTATCTTCGCAAGTTGTAACTAGATTGACATGTGCTTCTCCAGACGGAAGCTGCATAGAACATTATGGGTCTTATAATTGTTTTATAAATAATCAGTTTGTTATTTTCGCTAGGGCCACATATCTCACACAGTAAAGGGTAGAGCATACTTATAGATTTGTATCCTTTCTTAAATGCTTTAGTAGCCTGTTTTCTAAACGTTAGGGTTTCATCTGAATTTTGTTCAAGATATTCAACAGATTTACTAATATCGACGTTATGATCAAACATGGTTAGAACTAAGGGTGTGCCTTTGTACTTTTTTTTGGCAAATACTATCATTTCAGTCTTCTCACCAGTAGTCTTAAGTTTCCATATTTTGAAGTATTTCTCTAATATTACTGCATGTCTTTGTATATATTTGATAAACATGATTGCTGATTCGACTTTTTCGGGTGTTGCAAGTTTTATATGATCCATATTCACGTTAGAGTTAAGTATTTCGTTGTAACAATAATCAACTAGTTTCCTGGTAGCTTCATCACTCATGTCTTTGATAATTAAGTGTACTTTCTCATACTGGAGTGCTCCAACATTTGCCACATCCTTATCTGTAACAACTAGTCCTTGTGAGCCATGGAGTACTGGAATTATATTATTCTGTGTAAGGTTTGTTACCTTTTAATCATTTCAATTAATCTGTTAGCAGTGATTTTCAGGTATGAGTCCCTACTTCTTTGCCATACTTTTCTTATTTTATTTCTATCTTGAATTAATTGTTTAATATGGGTCGGTATAACGAATTTAGTATGGAACGGCTGGGATTATGGAATGTTATCTGAGATTGCTTCATCTATAGTGATTTTTAAATCATCATTGCTTTTATTTTCTTCCTTTCTAGTTTCAAGTATATCACTCATTGTGATGTTGGAGTTTACATGCTCTCTGAATCCCATCCAGTTAGCGTTTTTATAATTTAAAAAAGTTTTGGGTGCTAATAAGATGTTTTCTAAATTGTTTAGTTCTATTATAACAGGACTGTGATCTGAGTGAAGCTTGTTTTTAGTTTCAATGCTAATAAGGTTTTGAATAGTTTTTGTTATAGCAATATATACAGCGCTGGGAGAGCCTGACTAATCCACTGCAATTAGAACTTCTGTTCCTAAAGCCGAGAAATTGTCCAATTCCGAAGCTATTACGGTAGATCGAGTTGGAGAGTACACTGAAAGAATTTTTGGGTTATCTATCAAATGAAAAGCGACAGCTTCCATCTAATGCGTATTAGTGTCCAGGTACTTTGCACTCAGATTTGTTTTCCGATTGGGTTTCGCACATCAACATTGCATCAATCTCATGCATACTTAACAATGTCGAAACTTCTAGAATGTTCTCAGTAAGTCCATTAGCATTCCAGTATGCGATAAATAATTTATTACGTCTGTCCTGCCGCTGAGTCATAATCAAGCAGACTTTGAGTCATTACAGTGAATTTTTAAATCTTATTCTTGCACTCTAAGAGTGGCCTATTTAAATTCTGAAGCAGGCATAAAAATTCAGCAAGAACGATTTATTCATTTAGGGCATTGATTTCTTTACTTATGCTACTTGCAAGTTGAGTTGAGCTGGAGATAGATGTCAATGGTTGCGTTGCTACAGATTGCAACGGGTTTTGAAGTTTTTCTGTAGGGTTCCTCTGTGAGGATTGGTTCTTCCGTGCGGTAATCGGCCTGAGTGTTTTAAACTCTGAAGACTTGAAGCTTGGTAGAGGTCTGCTCGACTGGATGTCCACCTTGCTTTGGCTCTTCCTTAGCGCAATTTTGATCTGAATGTCTTTAATATTGGGTTTTGACGCACCTCCCCAGATTGTAGAAGCGTAAGTTATGATTGGTGGGATAAAAATTTTATAGATTAGGATTCCATAATCAGGATTTAGACTCGAGTGTCTATTAATAATAGGATTGAGACGAGACATGACCTCGAGGGCTTTCCCTTTAGTTTCCTGGATATGCTGCTTCCAATTGAGACGTTTATGTAGTTCACCCCCTAAGTATTTTATAGAGCTTTTCCATTCTATTGGTTCATTATACATATTGGGTGGATCTATTTTGACTGCCTTTCTGACTGAGGAAAGAATTGCTTCTGACTGCGCTACGTTAATTTTAATTCTCCAAAGCTTAGCCCATGCCTCAATAATTTCAAGAGTTTTGTTAGGTAGTTTTAAGGTTTCCGGGACTGATCAAGAAGAATTAAATAGTGCAGTATCGTCTGCAAAAAATCCAATCGGAACTTTTGCTGATCAGACAAATTGTAATGTTGTTTTTATAGAGGTAGTTGGATAATTCGTGTCTTTTCTGAAGTATTCCCTGAGCGTTCCAAACAATTATTTCAAGAGTTTCATTATTGAGTACTGCCATTTTCAGGGGCAATTGCTAATATACTAGTTATAATCTCGGCTGTTTGCTTGATAGCTTCATCCATGCTAATGTTTCCTCCTATTATCTCGGTTGATAAATCCGTGGTTTTTTTATTAAGATCACTAGGTTAACTTTAATATCTTTAGAAAGTGTATTCGTGACAGCAGCGATTACTGCACCAAAGTTTTCTTCCGCAATGCGAAGGGTGTCGGTGTTACGTTTTTTGGCTTGATTTTGAGTACGTTTTGTAGCTTTTGGTTTATCGTGGGTCTCAGTCGCGCATTTTGGGGTTAATTTGGTGCTGTATAATATTCTATTCTGTACGGAAGGTGGGTTAACGGGAGCTATTTGTTCTTGAGGGTGGCTTTGACTTGGCGGAATCAGTAGTGCAAGGGGCTTGCTGGGAACAATATCCTTTAGATTATTATAAGGTTTGGAATGAGGGTTTTCAGTAGGCTTTCTAGAGGCTTTTTTAAATGCCACTGACAGTTAAAGCACTGAGAGGTTTCTTTCGGTTTGACATAGGGCTCTACTTTAATTTTTAAAAAGACTAGGCACTGAAGTTGAAGTAATTCTTTTGCTTGTGGTGTGTTGGGGACTGTAATTAAGATCATTGGCATGGCTTTTTTATTTTGCCGGTTACGCATGCGGCTGGCTGTGGTAATTGCGAATCCCTCTTCCTTGAGTTCGTCATAAATCGAGGTTCCAGGATAAGGAATAGGAATGTTCCTTATCACGAGTCTGATAGGGGACACCTCGACATTTTTATACAGATAATACTGGAATCCTTGGGTTTCAAGGTTAGTTATGATCGCGCGGTAATCTTCAATGTGGGACACGCGAACAGAATAAACATCAGAGCCGATGCTATACACTATTGGTATATATTTAGGGGATTCCCTGAGGATCTTATGAAGGCCTGTATGGGGGTGGTTTGCCTCGTCAATGATCACGTTGATTGAGTGTATTTTTCCCTGTAATATTGTTTGTTCAGTGTTTGCTGCGATTGGGTCTTTTTTAGAGTTAGTATCTGGTGGATTGGCAGTGGTCTTGCCGTTGCTAGATGCAGTGGACGAGATAGATTCAATCGAACCAGTTCCTGTTTTCCTCCGTTTCCTTGACGAGGCGTCTGTCCAGGCGTCCTCATCCCTAGCCTCTCCGGTGTTTGTTCCTGTTCTATCATGAGCATCAAATAATCTAACAAAACTGATTCTAGCCAGGGGCCTAGCCCCACACGTCTACAAAAAGAGGATCATGTTCATGGACAAACAAAAAATTCAAAAAATTTCCCTTTGACTATCGAAAATTATCTTGCTCCAAAAAATGAATTGTCTAAGAAATTTTGATATTTTTAAGATTATAATTATTCATTTTTTTTATCCATTTATTTTTCTTTTATATTTTCATTCTCGACTTTCCACTATGCTTAATGGCGCACTAAGTACGCATTGCACTGAATTCAAGTGATAAGGAAAAGTTTTCTACTTTTGGGTTGAAGACGTCAGATTGTATGACTTATCGCATTTGCGTGCAGCTGTATGTCAAGTTCATTTACAAATTTTTGGTGAGGCCATGAAAATAAATACTGAAGCCTGCTTTCAAGTATTTTCTAATAAACTCTCACATATTGTAACTAGACCAAATAAGCTTTGGGAAAAATTACAAAATATAATATTATTAAAATAAAATAAATAATTGTCATGAATTTGAAAAAAAAAACGAATTCTATTATTTATCATGAAATTCAAATTGCACTATCAAAAATCAATATATCATATAAAAAATGTTGTATTTAGAATTTATAATGAGACTCACTCAGATAAATCAATTTATCACACTATAAATATTTATATTGTATGGTATGAAATTTGGGTGCATTATTAATTTTTTAAAATAATTTTTGAAAAGCCTAAGAAAAATTTCTGGTTTAGGTTAATAAAAATTAGGATACTAAAATTTTTTCAAAAAGTAAATTGTTTTATTTCCAAATATCTAAAAATATCGATTCAAAATGCCCACTGCTAGAACTTAGGTGTCCTAGCTGAAGTCAAATTAATAAAATTACATTACTTGAATATTTCAAGATTTATTTTAAATAATTGATAACTGTCAAAGTCTTTTTCTCGGGTCGTGTCAAAAATTAAAATTCAGTCCAGAAAATTGAACAGAAATTTGAACTGATGGTACTATTTTCGCAAATAGCTTGCTAATGCAAGTAGTTTTTGAATTGCCTTCCATAATTTTGAATATTGAGAAAGATTTCGAAGTTGTCAATGGTTTTCAAGAAATTTTAATAGATATTGAAAACGTCGTGATAATTCATGGGATTTCAAAGTATTTCGAGTAAACCGCAATTTCATAGGGTGTCCAAGGACCTTAAAAAATTACAGGGTATTAAAGAGTTCACGGGATATTAGGGAATTTCAAAGGATTTCGGCAGAAATTTAGAGAGTAAATGAAATGAAATGGAATTTTAAGGAAAATCTAGGGATTTCTGTAGATTTAATGGGGTCTCAGGGGTTTTCTTAAATTTAAATTAAATTAATCTACATTAATAACGTAAAATAATGATATTAATAATAATAATGATCATTATTATTAGTTACAATTAATCTATATAGAAATAGGCACTGTGACAAATAGAAAGGTTTAATAAAAAACGCGATTGTGTAAAATTTTTAACTTAATTGAAATAATAACGAGGCGATATTGTAAAACCTATAAATAGGCTAACAGGACGGGTCAACATACTCAATACAAAACTACGAAAAACATGATAAGATAGAATTAATAATCTTTCCTTGGCCGATTTTACTCACATTTTTGCGCTGTCATGACACAGAAAGTGAGTCTGTCACGAAGAAAAATTATATTTTTTTCAAGAAAATATTGTTACAAATTTAGAATACACACTGAGAAAAAAAAGTATGAAAGCAATAAAAAATTCTGTTAAATGTCTGAATTCAATTTTTCAGCCCAATGTTTGAATTCCGAAGCAAAGCTTTCATTCGCAGGAAAATGAATCAAAGACGATATTTCTGATAACAAAGTATATATTTTCTTAAAGATAATCGAAGAAAAATAAATACAGTATAACGCGTCGCACTCTAACGTACAATAATTGAAAAAAAGATTGAAAATAATGGAATTGATATAATTGCAGCTGTATAACTATTGAAATTTAAGTTCTGAAAGCTAATTTCTGAAAATTAATATTATTCAAATTTTCGATCCAATCCTGAAAAACGACGGTCGTTGAGGCGAGAGTTGAAAATTTGAAGTCATAAAGCCCATGCTTGTAAGATATTACTAGCATGTGCTCTCAATTTTGGGATCTTTCTGTATTGCCAACAAATAATACTTTTAAAATTATTAAAACTAATTCTTACATCACAAAATAGACTATTAAAGTGAAGCGTAAAATAATTAATAGATTTTTATTCTTCAGGAATGAATAATCGATTTTATATTCAAAGAAAGGGATACCTTTTATATTACAATTATTAATTTTAAATAATTGTTAATATCATTATGCACTTCACAATTATTTGTTGTAAACAATTATAAGTGAACACACAAAAAATCATTTCAATCATTTCAAGTTCTCAACTCACCCTTCTCTTATATTGAGTACGTATGGAAAATCGAGGAGCACATCACTCTTTAAATAACAAAAAAAAAAACTAAGGAAACTGCAGATAATTTCTTGTTTCTGCGTACAAGGCACGTCTCTATTCACGATGCTGCTCTCTGAACTGATCTCGACAAATCGCCGTCCCCATAAGACAGGTTAGCTTTCTTGTATTTGCATCGCATTAATTATGTTTTTTCTGACATTTACTATCTGCAAATAAAAGCATGTTAGATTATTGAATACCAGTATTTCGAACTATTATTCCAAAATATGCTTAGCGGTGATAATCTTACTATCGCAGGTCAGGGAAGAATAACAACATTGACCATGATAACAGGGTTGATTCTCATATCCAATATCTTCATCGAGGCAATGTAAGCGTGCTTCACCAGGCTGTATGTATCCAGTGAGAACAGCCACACAGAGAAGAACGAAGAAGACGATACTTGCAGGACTCATTTTAGTACAAAACTGACTACCTCCTCTGCTTCAGTCGCGGGTTATATACCAAATCTCCTTCCTGTGTTCATGCGCATGAGGGAGAACGTGCCCAGAGAGCATGAGTGGGAGTCAGTGGCCCCAACTTTGGCATGTTTTGCTACTGCGCTTGTCTGGCGCAGCGGTCCTCATTGGTCGCTGTTGGCGCACGATTTAAACCGGGTATAATCAACAATTATTGAAATTAAAGTAGAGAATTATTATAAATTGCACATTAATATTTATATTTCAATTAAAAAGGTTTTTGAATACAAAAATGTTTATTTAAAGATTGAAAAATACTTATTTGCAATATTTTTGAATACAAGTTAGTCTTTGGAACTGAAAAAATAAACTATTAACTACAAAATATACGCATTATTCTTTTTTTCTAACCTTACATCACAAATTACGTAATTTCTAATATTAACGTGCACTTTATAATAATTATCTACTTTAATTTCAATAATTGTTAATTATACCTGGTTTAAATCGCGCGCCAACAGCGACCAATGAGGACCGCTGCGCCGGACAAGCGCAGTAGCTCAACATGGCAAAGATGGGCCCACTGGTGGGAATGGACAGCCAGTGACCCCCACTTTGGCCTGTAGCGGTACTGCGCTTGCGCTGACTATGCATGAGAGGAACACGACGCGAATTATTGTTGCTATGGCGACAAGTGGTCGCGTTGTGTTTCTCTTACGTGTTCTCGTGCAAGCGCAGTACGTCTAAATGCCAAAGTTAAAGTCACTGCAGAGAACAAGTGTCCGGTCTCTCCCTCCCATGCTGCAAGGTTAGGTCCATGATCCATGAAAAATACATTACCTCGTATTGGAGTTAACAAACATAATTGTTTAAACAATTTATCATTGTTTTGAATAAATACTCTCTTTGAATAATGTTAGAAAGTTGCGGCCTTTTCTGAAATTTTTCCTTTTTTGAGAACTTTTCACTTAGAGCGAGCAAATAATGATAAGAATTTACCAAAAATAATTTTTTAAACAAATTATTATTATTTATAATGATCATCTCCTATATTAATGCTAGATAGTTGCGGATTTTACTGAAAAATTACATTTCTTGTCTACTTTTTAATTGGTATTAATGCAAGTTAACGAACATTAATGTTCGAACGCTTATTATGGTTCATGACTATCTTCTTGTAATTTTTTGGATTTTCTTTGTCTTTTTAGTTGGGAACAAAGGTTGGTGTCAGCATAAAAAGGAGGTCCATCAAGCAAGCACCTCCACAATAGAAATTCCTAAATTTTTTTATATCAGAATGTTGGGCTTTTTTCGGGCTCTTAAACGCGCCAATAACCAATTTCCAAAAACAGTCGCTAGCGGAAATAAAACTACCCCCTATATAAAAACACACACTAGGAAGAAAAAAAGTACACCACAATTTTGGACTTCTTTTGGGCTCTCAAATTTACAGAAAAAAATTCAAAAAACCATCCCCTATGAGCCAAAAAAACCACCACCTTGTCAAAAATGGACTCTGAAAAAAATAAAGTGCGTCATGATTTTTGTCTTGAATTGAGCTCTCGAATGCACCAAACAAAATTGTCAAAAACCACTCCATGTACAAAAAACATCCCCAAAGTAAAAAATCAAACAAGGAAAAAAGGAAAAAAAACCTGTGTTGAGCTTTTGAGAAGCCCAAAAATCAGAGACTCTATTCATACTGCGAAATTCTAAAAAAGATCATTTTTTGAGAGTCATATCTGCTGGGTGCCAAGGGGGTTGATTTTGACGTTAAGGGTTGGAGCCCAAAAATCAGTGTTGGTATTTTTGAAGAGCCCAAAAATCAGAGAATCTATTTACCTCAACGTGAAAATCAACCCCCTTGGCACCCAGCAGATATGACTTGTTCAAAAAATGATCTTTCTCATAATTTCACAGTGTAAATGGAGTCTGTGATTTTTGTGCTCTTCAAAAGCTCATCACAGCTTTGTTTTCGTTTTTTCCATGTTTGATTTTTTACTTAGGGGATGTTTTTTGTACATGGAGTGGTTTTTGACAATTTTGTTTGATGCATTCGAGAGCCCAATACAAAACAAAAATCATGACGCACTTTGTTCGAGATTGAATTAGAATTTGTATGCTGTCTTTTTATATTGAAAGCTTATATTTATTAATTTAAGAATGATCGACGTATTTTACCTTACAAATTGATTTTATAATAGGTTCCATTTTTCTTTATAGCAATTCAAGACTATATCATATTTATTATTTCTATTTCTATACTTCGTATTCTTATCTTGAATCACACTCTTCAAATTTGGTGTGTGTGTGTGTGTGTGGCACCTTTCACACTTTGCTTGTGCTGATCAGTCGTCGTCAAGCCGATCAAAGGTACGCTTGTCTCATCGGTTCGGATTCAAGCTACCTTCTTATAATATTGTAGAAATTAAAACTATCAGAGTTTAACTGTTTTAAATAAAGACCACTCTCAGTAGAGAGTAATTGTTACTTGTTAATCCATGTGCATTACAACATTTAATTTCACCCACAGTTTCAGTGATTAAAAAATGCTTATCATCAATCTTCTTTTCAAAACTTTAATTTCGTTTGCTCGCGAACACACTTTATTTTTTTCAGATTTAATTTTTGACAAGGGGGAGGTTTTGTTGCTCATGTGGGGTGGTTTTTTGAAATTTTTTTCTGAGAATTTGAGAGCCGAAAATAAACCCAAAATTGTCGTGTACTTTGAAATACATCCACGTTAATACCTAAAATAAATCAGAATTAATGAGAAAATTGTTATAATTTAATTCAGTTTACCGAACCTAAGGTAGATTAATTAATTTATTTAAAATTATAAAGCTGTTGCGAGGGTTCATCCTTAAACATAATATTTTGGAACCATATACAGATTTTTCTTTCTTACCACCGAAAATTATCCTTCTTTAGAAAATGGATTGTCTCAAAAATTAGAAGTTTCGATATTTTTACGATTTCAATTAATCATTTGTTTTTTTATTTACTAATTTTTCTTCTATATGTCATTGTCAAGTTTCCACTCCGCTTAATGGCCCACTAAGTGTGCATTGCGCTGAGTTCAAGTGATAATAAATAGTGTTCCACTTTTGAGTTAAAGACGTCAGATTATATGATTTGATATTACACACCGTGTTTACGTGCAGCTGTATGTCAAGTTCATTTACAAATTTTTGTTAAGGCCATGAAAATAAATACTCAAACCTTGTGTTTCCCATTCAAAAGTCTAAAAACAGTTTCTGGCACAGGTTCATAAAAATTGAGATATTAAAATTTTTTCAAAAAGAAAATCGTTTTATTTTTTAATGTCCAAAAATATCGATTTAAAATGCCCAGCACCAGAACTCTGGTATCCTAGCTAAAGTCAAAGTAATACATTTGCATAACTTGAATATTGCAAGATTTATTCTAAATAATTGATAACTTTAAAAGTCTTCTGCTTCGATCATGGCTTATATACACACAAAACTTAGCATTAGGACAAGAAAATCAAACAAGAAATTACATCAAGAAATGTAGAAATTTCAAATAAAAATTTTACCATTTCAGCCTCATCGGGTTCAGATACTATTCTCACTTTTTTTCAATAGTGCATCTATTTTACTACTATTTTCAAAAAAATTTACACTGATGCTACTATTTTCGCAAATTGCAAACATTTTTTTGAATTGCCTTTCATAATTTTGAAGATTTAGAAAGATTTCAAAGTTATCAATAGTTTTCAAAGAATTTTAAGAGATATTACAAATATCAAGATAATTCGTAAGATTTCAAAGTATTCCGAGTAAACTGCAATTTTATAGGGTGTCCAAGGACTTTCAGAACTTACGAAATTTCAGAGGGTTCCAAGGAATTGGGAAGATTTGAGGATATTTCACAAAATCCTAGAATATTTTAAGATTTAAGAATATATTATTATTCATTAATTTTCATTAATAACATAAAATAAAAATGATAATAATAATTATTATTATAAGTTACATTAAATCTATATAGAAATAGGCAGTACAACAAAAGGAAAAGTTTAATAAAAAACGCGATTGTATAACATTTTTTACTTAATTGAAATATTAAGAAGGCGATATTGTAAAACATGTAAATAGGCTAACAGAACGGGTCAACATGCTCAACACAGAACTAGAAAAAATAAAGTTACAATGCATAATTTTTCCTTGGCCGATTTTACTCACGTTTTAGCGTTATCATGAGACAGCGAGTGAGTCTGTCTCAAAGAAAAATTATAATTTTTTCCAGAAAATATTGTTACGAATACGGACGATATAATAATTTGTTGAACCAACGACAGTTTTTTTATCAAAATAATATCGTATCGTTCGTATCAGTACTAATATCGATATAATCTTATAAACATTGGAAAAATGTATTTGTATTTTTAAAATTTGTTTTTAATCCAAAAGCTGAAAATGTATTTAATATTGACTTGTTTGAATCAAGAAAAGGTATGATTTAAACGAGCACTGTTAATTGGTTCAAATGTCCGAATATAATTTTTCAGCCTAATATCTGAATTCCGAAGCAAAGCTTTCATTTGCAGAAAAATGAATCAAAGACGATATTTCTGATAACAGAGTATATATTTTCTTAAAGATTATCGAAAAAAATAAATACAGTATAACGTGTAGCACTCAAACATACAATAATTTAAAAGGAGATAAGAAATAATGGAATTGATATAATTGCAACTGTATAATTATTAAAATTGAAGTTTCGAAAGCAATGGAAGAAATAGTATCAGCATCTAAATTTTCCTGAAGAATTATCATGGGGTATACATGACAATTTAAATGGAAGAAGAACATAAATTGTAAATAAATTCACACAATTAAAGGTTAAATTATTGACTTAACTTGACAATTCAGAAGATTTAGGCAATTAATATAATGTAAATTTTCGAGCTGGTCCTGAAAAACGACAGTCGTTGAGGCGAGAGTTGAGAATTTGAAGTTATAAAACCCATGCTTTTAAGATATTAAAAGCATGTGTCCTCAATTTTTGGATCTTTCTGTATTGCGCATGCGTCATGCCAACAGCAATGAATAATACTTTTAAAATTATTAAAAATAATTCCTTCGTCACAAAATAGATTTATAAAGTGAAACGTAAAATAATTAATAGATTCTCATTCTTCAGAAATAAATAATAAAAAAAAAATCATTTCAAATATGCGCGCCAAAGGTAACCAATCCATTTGTCGATGCGACGCATGCGCCATACGAAATGATTACAAAATAGAGCACCGATCACAAGCACGGGTTCTCATTTCTCAAGAATTAAAAGTTCTCAACTCACCCTTCTCCTATATTGAGTACGTATGAGGATGACGTCTGACACTTGTGGTCGCTAGTTTTGCTAGTGCGCATGAAGATACACATGGCGGATTCGACGGTGGCATGTAGTTGCAAAATCGAGGAGCACATCGCTTTCAAATACAAAAAAAAATAAGGGAACTTCAGATAATGTCTTGCGCCTGCGTACAAGGCACGTCTCGATTCACGATGCTGCCCTCTGAACTGAGCTTGACAAATCGCCGTCCCCATAAGACAGGTTAGCTTTCTTGTATCTGCATCGCATTAATTATGTTTTTTTCTAATACATTTATTATCTGCAAATAAAAAATATGTTAGATTATTGAATACCAGTATTTTGAACTATTATTCCAAAATATGCTCAGCGGTGATAAACTTACTATCGCAGGTCAGGTAAGAAAAACAACAGAGACCATGATAACAGCGATGATTCTCATGTCCAGGAGGGTCGTTGCCGCAGTGTAAGCGGTTTGGATTAGTCTGTACGTATCCCGTGAGAACAGCCACACAGAGAAGAACAAAGAAGACGATACTTGGAGGACTCATTTTAATCCAAAACTGACGACCTCCTCGGCTTCAGTCGCGGCTTATATACCAAACCTCCCTCCTGTGTTAATGCGCATATGGGAGAACGTGCCCAGAGAGCATAAGTGGGAGTGGAAAAGTGACCCCCACTTTGGCACATAGCGGTACTGCGCTTGCGCTGACTATGCATAAGAGGAACACGACGCGAATTATTGTTGCCATGGTGACGAGTGGTCGAGCTGTGTTTCTCTTACGTGTTATAGCGCAAGCGCAGTACGTCTAAATTCCAAAGTTGGGGTCACTGTGGAGAACAAGCGTCTGTTCTCTCCCTCCCATGCTGCATCAACTTAGAAATTATTGGTAGCACATTTTTCGAAAAAACTAAAATTTAGATCGTTTTTAAGATCATGAAAATTTTTTTAGAAGAGTCATGTGTTATCATTATAATATTGAGTAGGTCAAAGCGAATGTTGCCATGAGCATGTGATCGTCAAAGCAGCAGGTGCCCTGAAAACCGTCTCTAAATACAAATTTAAAAACAATTTCAATGCCAATTCATGACTGTTGTTTATCAACTATTCAGTACAGTCTGAAGGCAAGAAATAGGGTTAACAGAAAACAAAATTGTCGAATACTTTTGAATACTATGAAATTTAGAAAAAAAATTAATTATGGAATTTTAAAGTATTTTAATGGTATTCGAAATTTTATAGGATCTCCAAAGGCTTCGAAGATTTACAACATTTAGATAGACTTGAAGATTTCAAAAATATTTGAAAGAATAAAGAAAGTGACATTTTCGGAAGAATATATTTCTTCTACGTTTTTCCGCAATTTGAAGAAAAATATAAAGAAGATTATCTTGAAAACCCTACATTTTTTATTCTTCTAAATATTTTTTTAAAGCTTCTGCTAATAGGGGAGGGGGTCCTTCACTCATGTACGTAGTTTTTGCAAATTCACAAAAACTTTCTCCTGAAGATTATTTTTTTAGTTATAAATTTTATTATTTGTTTTGTTAAAAATTCCCCCTTTTCGGTTGAAAATTGAACTTGTTTCGTATAATATTAACCTTTTGTTCAAAATTCATATTTTGTTGCTGAAGTCAACTACAATCTTTCCTGGATGAAAATTCAAATTTTTTTTTCTTCAATTAAAAATTCAACTGTTTGAAAAGAAATTTCATCTTCCTTGGACAAAAATGCAACTGTTTTGTTAAAAATTCCACTATTTCTTAAAAAGTTAGTTCTGGTTTACAATTTGTATTTTTCTATTGAAAAGTCTATTGAAAATCTGTTAGATGATAATTCAACTCTTCATTTGAAAATTTGTTTTTTGATTTAAAAATTTACCTGTTTTAGTAAAATTTTCATTTTTCTTGGTCAAAAATTCAACTGTTTGGTTTTAAATTTAACAATCTTGTTGAAAACTCCTACTTTTTGGTTGAAATGTTGAAATTTGTTAGAAATTCAACTATTTTGTAGAAAATTTACTTCTTGGTTAAATTCAATATTTTAGTGTTGAAATGGGAACTGAAATCTTTTCTAGATGAAAATTCATCTATTTTCTTCTAATTTTTTTCCTTTAATTGAAAATTCATCTGTTTTAAGAGAAATTTCTTCTTTCTTGGATAAAGATGCAACTGTTCGGTTAAAAATAATAATATATGGTTAAAAAGTCATACATTAGGTTGAAAATTCTACTGTTTTGTCGATAATTTGATTATTTTGTAGGAAATTTACTTTTTGTTTGAAATTCATATTTTCGTGTTAAAAACTGAACTGAAAGTTTTTCTAGGTGAGACTTTAAATTTAAAAAAAATGTATCCTTTTTTTATTAAAAATTCATCTGTTTATTACAAATTTCATCTTTCTTGGATAAAAATTGTACTATATGGTAGAGAATTCAACTATTTCGTTAAGAATTCATCTTTTTGGTTGAAAAAATTCATCTTTTTGGATGAAAAACTCAACTTTGTTCGTAGAAACTTATTTTTTGTTGAAAAATTCATATTTTGATCTCGAAAAGACAACAAGGCAACTTTTCGGTTGAAAATTCAACTCTTTTTTGAAAAGTCATTCTTTTTGGTTGAAGATGCTACTGTTCGGTTGAAAATTCAACTATTGTTTGAAAAGTCATTCTTTTTGGTTGAAAATTCTGCTGTTTTGTTGAAAATTTAACTATTTCGAAAAAAAATTAACTTTTTGGTTAAATTTAATATTTTGGTGTGAAAAAAGAGAACTGAAATCTATTCTGCATGAAAATTCAACTATTTTGTTGAAAAATTGTTCTTTTCTTAAATTGAAAATTCATCTTTTTTAAGAGAAATCTCAACTTTCTTGTAAATTTGTCTTTTTGGATTGAAAATTCATTTTTTTTCGTAGAAACTTACTTCTTGTTTTCTTGGTTAAAAATTCATATTTTGATCGTGAAAAGTCAACTAACATCTTTTTTAACAGAAAATTCAACTGTTTTTTTTAAATTTATCTTTCTGATTTATAGATACATCCGCTTTGGTAGAAATTTCGTTTTTTTTTCATGAAAATTCATCTCTTTGGTTGAAAGTTCAAATATTTTGTTTAATTTTAATATTTTTAAATTGAAAATTTAACTACTTGGGTGAAAGATACACTACGTTGTTAAAAATTTATTTCTTTGATTGAAGACTTATGTCTTTGGTTAATAATTTAACTATTCAGTGGAAATGTCTTTTTCTTTTGTTTAGAATTAATTTTTCAACTGAAAATTCTCGTTTTTTGGTAAAAAAAAAGATTTTCTTGGTTTAAAATTTCATTTTCGTTGTGTAAAAATGCACAAGTTTCATGGAAAACCAATTTCTTGCTGAAGTCATATTTTTTGTTTGTAAATTAAATTTTTGTAGAAAAAATTCATTTTTTGGTTCGAAGGTTCAGCAATTTAGGTAAAATCTTCTTTCTATAGTGAAAAATCAATATTCCTTAAAAATTCGTCTTTTTGGTTTTAAAAACCTTTTTTTGTATAAATTTCGTCTTTTTTATTGAAATATAAACTATGACACTTTCTGTTGGGAATTCGTCTTTTTAGGTTGAAAATTATAAATGTTTCTGAAGAATTAAAATGTGGGTAGAATTAAATTATCTTGCTTTAAAAATGGATGGTTCAAAGAAATCGAAATTTCCATATTTATATGATTTTCTTATTTTATTTATTCGTTAATTTTTTATTTATTTTCTTCTGCATATATTTTTATTTTCCTCGACTTTCCGCTATACCTAATGGCCTAATTAGCATACATCGCACTGAATTCGAGTGATAATAAATAGTGTTCTATTTTCAGGTTTCATATGCCAGATTGCATGATTTGACATTATACATCGTGTTTATAAGCAGCTGTGAGCCAAGTTCATTAACACATTCTTAATGAGATTATGAAAATAAATACTTGAACCCATTTTCAAATATTTTCAATTAACTCTTTAATTTTATTACTGGAAATTAAGATATTAAAATTTAGAAAAAAATTGATTCATTTTCAAATCTTTGAAAATATTGATTTATAATGCGCAACACTAGAACGCGCAGTTTTTGTTTTTACCCCTGGAAAAGGGGTTTGGAATTTCAACTGAAAATTCTACCATTTGGTTGAAATTTCAACTTTTCTCTTGAAAATTCTTATTTTTTAATTGAAATTTTTGTTGTTGTTGAAAATGCAACAACTTATTGAAAAATGTATTGAAAATTGAACTATCAAATTTGTAATTTGATTGTAATTTTTGATTCAAGATTCAACTATTTTCTTGAAAATTCGTTTCATTTATCAAATAATAAATTTTTAAATTCAAAATTCAAACATTTTTACCTTGAAAATTCACCTTTTTGTAGAAAATTAACTTCTTGGTTGAAAATTCAACTACTTGGTTAAAAATGTATAAAAAATTCAACTACCAAACTTTTCGTTGAGAATTCAAGTTTCTTCAGTTGCAAATTTAACTATTTCGTTATGAATTCGTTTTTTCTTTTTTTTATTAAAAAATAATGTTTTTAACTCAAAATTGCACCATTTGGTTGAAAATTAGTGTATTTTATGAAAAATGCGTATTTTTGTTAAATACAAATGTGTTGAACTGCAAATTTTACTATTCCTTTTTAGCCTGAAAATTGATCGTTTTTAGGAGAAAATTCAACTGTTCGCTTGAAAATTATTATTTTCGAGTTGAAAATTCAACTGTTTTGTTGAAAATTCGTATTTTCTACTTGGTGAAACATTTGTTGAAAATTCAACTCTTGAATTTTTCATTGAGAATTCAACTTTTTTGGATAAAAATTTAACTATTTTATTGAAAAATCATTTTCATTCATTGAGAAATGATGTTTTAAATTCATAATTCAACTGTTTGGTTGCAAATTCAATTTTTTCTAGAAAATTCGTATTTTTTATTATTTATTTTTTATTGAGAATTGAACTTATTTGGTGAAAGATTGAACTATTATGTTGAAAATCTGTGTTTCAAATTGAAAACTAATTTTCTTGACTCAAAATTCAACTATTCGGTTGAAAATTCAAATATTCGATCGAGAATTGAAATATTTGGTCAAAAATTAGTATATTTTATGGAAAATTCGTTTTCTTGGTTGAATATGAATTTTATCTACTGCAAATTTAAGTATTCCATTTCGAGCTGAAAATTGATAGTTTTCAGTTAAAAATTCTACAATTTGGTTGAAGATTCTTATTTTCAAGTTGAAATTTCAACTAATTTATTGAAAATGTTTATTTTTTACATAAAAAATCACTTTTTGTTGCAAATGCAAGAACTTGGTTGAATATTTATTGAAAATTTAACTATTGAAATTATTCTTTAAGAATTCAACGTTTTTGGTTGAAGATTTAACTATTTAGATCAAAGCTCGTTTTCTTTTTTCGAAAGATAATGTTTTAAACTCAAAATTCAACTGTTTCGTTGAAATTCACATATTTGACTGTCAATTGAACTATTCGGTTGAAAATCAGTTTATTTTGTTGGAGATTCATTTTTTTTGTAAATAAATTTGTTGAACTGTTTTTAGTTAAAAATTCAAATATTTGGTTGAAAATTCTTATTTTTGTATTGAAAATTCAACTGTTTTGTTAAAAATTCGTATTTTTACTGAAAAATTCACTTTTTGGTTGAAAATGCAACAAGTTGATTGAAAATTTATTGAAAATTTACATTTTTCATTGAGAATTCAACTTTTATGATTAAAAATTTAACGATTTTGTTGAAAACAAGGTTTTTTTCCATGAAAAAATAATTTATCTTCTCATAATACAACTTTTGGTTGACAGTTCTTATTTTGGAGTTGAAAATTCAATTTTATGTTTAGAAAATTCGTATTTGATTTGTATCAAATTTGAAAATATCATCAAGATTATTAACAACTTATTTTTGCGTTCATTTTCGGAGCATTTCGAAACTATGCACTAATTTTTTGATAACCTTTAGTGATTTGATTTTTTATATTTCAGTTATTTAAATTTTTGAAATTAAACAATTTATTGTTGAATAAACATTGAAGAATTATTATTTTTGAATGACTTAAAATTTCTTAAAACTATTTAAATCCGAAGATATTCCTTGAAAATTTTGAAATCTCTTGAAAATGCCGCACAAAAACTTAAAATTTTTTTTTTAAATCCTTCGAAATCTCTTTGACTTCTTGAATTTTTTTTATATTTCAAGATCTCCTCAAATCTTCTAAATCCCTCAATTCTGGTAAATATATTCTTTGAAATTTCATGAATCTGGTTTTCCTTGAAATATTATAAATTCTATGAAATCCTTTCCTCTGAAATCTTAATGAAGAATCACCATATTTTTAATTGAAGTTTTATGTTTCTGGTACTCATTTCGTATTGATTTTGGAATAAAAACTTAAATTTGTTAAAAACATTTATCTTTCGTAGTACTTAGGTTTTGTATATTTCTTCGGAAGGTTATTTTAATGTGTTAATTTTTGTATACATTTCTTACGAACCAAAAAAATAATTGATATTTGTGAATAATTGCACTGACTGATATGGGGAATTCTCGAATGTAATATTATCTTTAGCTTTTTAGTATTAAGTTATGTATACGATACCAGTACCGACAAAGAATTGACATCAGACCAAACAATTTTTTCTATTATCCTTCCAAAAAATTGGAAAGATGTTTTTTAATTTTTCTGGAAAATGGGAGGAAGTGCGACATAATTATTTTTTGATTGTTTGGGAGAGGGTAATATGCATGGAGGGATTTTAATATTAAATAAATAGGAAGCCTAACAAATAGCAAAGTTAAATAAAAGAACATTTTCTGCTTAATTGAAACCAATTCCTTTATTCTAGATTCTCCCTAGGCTGGACAGGTAGAGAAGCGAGCTACTTAGCCGACAAGCAGGCAAGTTGGTAGTGGTGTTTGATGCAGTAGAAGCGTCGCCGAGTGAGGCTGGAGGCCGAATGGTCCTGTGGCTGAGAATGTGCCAGCTTTATACAAAACGCTCGGGAAGCGCGCGCCGACTCCGCCGCGAAGGTCACTCCTGACTGGTCCGTAGTTTCCCCCGGAAACGATACTGGGCCAATAAGATCAGAGTGTCTCTGCTGCTCGTGCCTGTCACATGTCCATGCTACGCTCCTCTAACTTCCAGCGTTAAATTTCTCTAACTGTATCTTAAGCAATTCCTAAATAATTCTAAAATATATTTCTGATAATGGAATACATAATTTCTTAGAGTTAATCGACGCAAAATGAAAGCGGTATAATCTGTAGTTCTTAAATATACAATAATTAAGAAGAAGATCAAAAGTATTAAAATGGATATATTTTCAAGTATATAATTATTGAAATGAATATTTTAAAACAATGGAGATATGAGAAAACATATCAGCTTGTTAATGTTTGTTAAGAATCGTAATGTCGTTATAAATAAAATTTTCGAAAAAAAGAAAAACGTCTCTGAATAGATTTACACAGTTGAAGTAAACGTTACATTATTAACTAAACTTGATAATTTGGAAGACTAAGACCGTCAGTGTAATTTAAGTTTCCGAGGCAATCGTGATAAGCGAAAGACGTCGAGGCGAGAGTTGGAAATTCGAATTTGTACAGAAAATCCATGCTGGTAAGAAACTATAGACAGGGGTTCTCGAAAATTCAGAGTTCTGACTTCTTCCTCTTACAGTCAAGATGTTTGCGACCGTTTCGCTTTCTTGTATCTGCATCGCATCAGCGAGTGTTGAAACTGCAGTAATTGTTCTCTGAAAGTAAAAAATATGTTTTATTATTCAATACCAGTATTTTAAACAATTATTTCAAACTATGATCAAACAGTTACAATCTTACGTGTGCAATGCATCAGCATACAACATGCACCATTAACACATTTTTCACCTTCGGTACCCCCAATGCACATTGCCTGCACGAATCCAGTAAGAACAGCGACACAAAAAAGAGCAAAGAAAACCATACTTGCGGGATTCATTTTGATCTGAAACTGACACCCTCTTCTTCCTCGGCAGCATTAATAAGGAAGATCAAAATTATTTACACTTAACTCATTTGAACACGTGAGTTAAGGTACTTCCTAGTTCCCTTTTGGATGGAAGCTAGATAAATAGAGCGGGTACACATGACTAACAAAAAACTGAAAAAATCATGATGAGGTTGGACAAATTATTTTTCCTTGGCCGAGTTTACACGCAGTTTTGCGTCGTCACGGGACATCTTCTTGCTTCCGGCTTCTTGTCGTAGGCAAACAGAGTGGGTTCTGTCCCCACTCTGTCAGCCTACGACTAGTCAAGGCATGTTTACGTCATGCGCCCTCCAACTGTTAGATTATTTTGACTTTCAATTTTTTTACATTCTTAAAAATGTT
>CAKNXH010001149.1:542856-568982 GCA_932178445.1 Andricus quercusramuli | reverse complement strand
AATGTTGCAATCATCGTGATTAAAAATTCCAGTTTGAATTAAAAATGGCCAGAGAATAATCATGTCGACTGAATAAGCAAATACGTCAATAAGATCCTCGATTCGTTTGCGGTCAATTGGATCCATTGTCTGAAATAAATATTTTACTGTATATATTTCAATACGTCGGCTAAAACTCCGTGATCCGATATTTGAAGACTCAAAATCAATTTTTCATAGGCATTCGGTCCCCTGGTTTTAATTTTGAGGATTATGTCTCTAGTTGTTTCTATGCTTCTAAGGTTTTGTGCCCATTTAGGAATATCACTATCATTTCTTTCGAAAATTTCCGTATGAAATAAATATGGCCATAACATGAGCAGATCAATTTGATGCATAAAAACGACGATAAGAGAGTCTATACGCTGACAGTGGATGGGATCCATCTGAAATTGAAATGATAAGGGCTTGTTGTTTAATTATTAATGGTTTGACATTTTATGTGTGAACGTTTAAGTCTATTGACGTGGACCACTGCAGGTTTGCCTTTAATGTCAATTTTCACGTTTCCCTTTCCTAATATTTCTAGGACTTCGTAAGGGCCTTTATATTGATCATCAAATTTTTTCTTAGGTTCTTTTCCAATTAATAAAAAGACGTTATCTCCAGTTTTGATTTCTAATGGATTAATTTTTCGATCATGATATATTTTTGACTTTTCTTTAGCCGCAATTAAATTTTGTCTCGCTTGAGTTCTCATTTCATATAATTTTGTTATAAAATTCGTTAGGTAATCGTCATAAGTTTGCAATTTTTCTTGCTTTGATAGTGGTTCATTTGATGGTTGTCGAGCTAATTTACCGAAAACTAATTCATAGGGCGTACATTTTGTACCTTCGTGGACACTTGTATTGTAAGAAAACATGGCTAATTCAAGCCAATCGTCCCATTCGGAATTTTTTGAAACAAATTGTTTGAGGTATTCAGCTAACACGTGATGTGACCTTTCAAGAGACCCATTTGATTGTGGATGAAATGCTGTTGTTTTAAATTGCTTAATTCTAAAACGCTTTGCCATTCTTTTCATTAAATTACTTAAAAAATTTGAACCTTGGTCAGTCAAAACTGCTTTTGGGGAACCGTAAATGCATATAAATTTTTTAACAAAAATATCAGCTACTGTTGAAGCTTTCGCGTCTGGAATTGCTAAAGCTAAAGCATATTTTGTAAAATTATCTTGGATAGTTAAGATATTTACGTTGCCTGATGTTGTTTGTGGAAGTGGGCCAACTATGTCCATTAAAATTTTTTCGAATGCGGTTCCAGGCGTGTCCGTTATTATCATGGGATTTTTTGTCTTTACGCGAACTAATTTTTTAATTTGACATTGCAAACACTGTTGAATATATTTCTGAATATCAATTTTCATATTTTCCCAATAATAATTCTGACGAATTCGATGATAAGTTTTTGTAACACCTTTATGACCTCCTAAAGCTGAAGAATGTGCTTCTTCAAGTAATTGAGTTCGCTGTTCTTTTGTTGGATAATGAACTATTCCTGTACATATTGTAATTTTGGTAGAAGAATCTGAAAAAGTTGAAATTAGAATTTCACGTATTTCTTTCCAACCTATGTGATTAACTTGTGAAGTTTTTGCGATACTAATAGATCGTAAATTTAGTTTCACTGATATTGAATGCAAAGAAAGTATTGAAAGTTTGATACTGCTTAAAGTGTCTGACAAATTTTCTTTAGAATCAGCTTCAATAGGAAGGGCTAAATGATACTGCTGCCCTTTCTTTATTTCTTTAACAAGTCCTTTCTCAAGTTGGCTCAATTTAGGTAAAATTCCACGTTTTGACAAGGCTCTTGATCCATTGTCACGTGGGGAACCGTCAGTAGCAACAAAATAAGCGTAATTATCTTTACGCATCGTTAATTGATCACGACACTCAACAACATTTTGTTGTGTATGTGTTTGAGTATTCAAAGGAGGGGGTTCTGGAGGGGGTTTACTTTCTTCTAATTTATCTTCATTTATCTCTTGAAAAAATTCAGGATTTTTCACGTTTGTTCCTTTTGGAAAATCGTCTGGTTCTGAAAGTTCTTGCATATTTTCTTCATCAACAAAGTTTTCTTCATCTGAAAAATTTTGAAAATTTCCGTCTTTTAGGACCTCATCTTCCGAAGTTGAGAAATTATCTTCTTCTTCATTTTCCTTCTCTTCTTGTTGTGTAGCAGGCTTTGCCTTGGATTTCTGGTAAATTTTCTTCTTCTTAATTTGCTTTCTTGAATTATCAAAATATTCTGTATCTGAATCAGATTCATCTTCATATTCAAATTTTGTGTGCGTTTTTTGTTTCAAATTCAGAGACTCATCAGTGATTGCCTCTTTTCTCGGTCTGCCTCTCTTTTTTAAGGCTTGCGGGTTGCTTGCATTTGTAAGCACAGCTTTCTTGGGCCTGCCTCGTGCTTTTTTGACAGCAGGCGAGGGAGGTAAATATTCTTTCTCAATATCTTCATGTGACTTACCTTGATTTTCAATTTGTTCATTAATTTCTGCTTGCTCATTGTATTTTTGCTTCTGTCCTCTTGTAACCACAGTATTCCAAGATTGACAGAGAAATTCGTTTCTTTTTATAAGTTTTGGAATTAAAAGTAATATTGAAAGATATAGAAGTTTCTGTATTGGACTATCAAAAGATTCATTTTGTATTTCATTCAGTGATTCCTCACTTATTAAATTATGTAGAATTTCAGGAGTTTTTTCCTTCAAAGATTCGCAATTAATTTTGATATTTTCTTCGGAATCTGAATTTTTATGATTCTCAATGTTCAAGATTTCCATGGAATTTATAGGATTCTCTTCCTCGAATGTTGAGTTATTTTCCGAAATTATATTAATTCCTACGGTTTCGTCATTTTCTAGAACGGGGTTCCTCGACAGCGCATCTGCATTAACATTTGATTTTCCTGCTTTATAGACGACGTCATAATCATATTCGGCGAGCTTCAATCGCCATCTTGAAACTCGAGAATCTTTAGAGTTTTTGAACCAAACAAGGGGCTTATGATCTGTAACGAGGGTGAATTTTCGTCCGTACAAATAAGGGCGAAAATATATTACGGAGTAGACTATTGCTAAAGCTTCTTTTTCATACGTGTCGTACTTACGTTCAGTATCGGTTAATGATCTTGAAACATAGGCAATTGGTTGGTCTTTACCTATTTTACCTTGCGAAAGTATTCCGCCTATCGCATAACCTGATGCATCTGTAGTTACAATAAAAGGTTTTGAAAAATCAGGTCGAATTAAAAGTGGTTCTTGGCACAATTTATCTTTTAAAATATTAAACGCTTGTTGCTGCTTCTCCGTCCAATTGAATGATATATCTTTTTTAAGGAGCTGATTGATTAGGGCTGCTATCTTAGCAAAATTTTCTATAAATCTACGGTAATATCCTGCTAAACCTAAAAATTGTTTGATATGCTTTTGATTTTTAGGAGTTGGGAAGTCTTTCACTGCCATGATTTTCTTCGGATCAGGTCGAACTCCATCCTTATCTATTATATGTCCCAAATATCCTACTTCGTGTCGTAGAAATTCGCACTTGTCGGGTTGTAAATGAAGATTTGCATTTCGTAATCGGCTCATTAGTTCATTGAATTTTGATTCATGTTCTTCTAAAGTATTCGCGTAAATCACAATGTCATCTAGATAAACAAAAAGTTCTGTTCCTTGAAGTCCCGTTAGAACTAAATCCATTAGTCGTTGAAATGTTGCTGGTGCATTTTTCAAACCGAAAGGCATTCTGTCAAACTCGTAATGTCCATAAGGGGTTGAAAACGCAGTTTTGTGTGCATCTTTGGGATCCATTTTTATATGATGGAAACCCGTAGCTAAATCAAAAACAGAGAAATAGCGAGCAGATCCTAACTGGTCTAAAATGTCGTGAACGTTTGGTAAAGGATATGAATCACCAATTGTCTTTTCATTCAATTTTCTAAAATCAAGTACCATTCACCATTTCTTTTTTCCTTGTGAGTATTGCTTTTTTGGAACGATCCAAACTGGTGTATAGTAAGGTGATTGGGAGGGTTTTATTACATTGTTTTTCAATAATTCATCCACTTGGCGGATGATTTCTTCCTTATGAACTGGGGGAAATCGATATTGTCGCGAAAAAATAAGGCAATCATCTGTTGTTGGTATGGAGTGTTGGAGAATGTTTGTAGGTTCTAAGTATTCTCCCGGAATGTGGAAGCAATCTGCATGTTTAGTAATTAATTTTTCAACGTGTTCATATTCTTCCATATTTAAATGATCTAACCGTAGTAGTTTTTTAATGATTTCTACTCTTTCTTCGCCTGTGATCTTGTAAAATTGGCAGAAATGGTTAGACTTTTCATCGGATTTCAAAAAACTATTTAATATTAAATTAGGTAAAGTTTCATCATTTTTATTTTCTGAAAAATTATATAGATTTGTTGAATTGTTTAGTTCGCATTGTTCAAAATCTTGTAATTGAACGCTAGGAATTGATATTTTTACAGGTTGTACATTTATGTTTGCATATTTAACGTAGGCTTTGCCTTCACAATTTTTTACAATGGCTTGACCCACAAAAATTCCTTCTCCAATTGATAATTGAGGTATATATCCTTCACTTTTTTCTGTATTTTCTATTTTGGCATAATAATCAAAAATTGTTCGTGCCGGGATTGTGATAACGCCAGTTTTTTCAAAAGGATAAGTTGCATCGTTAATTTCAATACATTTATATGTGTAATTTATATTTACTTTATTATTAAGAAAAAATTCAGAGCCCAAGACTCCATCTTCATCTACTGGTACGTCATCAGGAATTATATTTAAAGTAGTTAAAAATCCAAGTATCATAACCTTAATTTGACCTAGAGTATAGACAGGTAGATCATTAATTCCTGTTAGTCTCAACACTTCATTTTCATTTATTTTTACTTCGGAGTCAATCGCACTTCTTTTAATTAAATTTCGACCAGCACCAGTGACGATCATCATACGTGCCGGGTTTTTTAGACCAACGGCAGATACCATGATCGAAGGAATTATATTATTCCTACTGATATGAATTTTGATATCATTTTTCTCACTCGTGATTTCTATAGGTGCTTTAGTTAATGGGTTGGCGCCTTCCTCCCAGCACCCATTGGGGGAATAGCGTTGGAGTTTTCCTGGTTCTGCGTATAATTTTGTGGGCTTTGTTGATTTTGTAAATATCTACTTTTTTTATAACAATCCTTAGCGATGTGACCAGGGTAATTACAAAAATTGCAAATAATTTTAGATCCTTGGGTGGGATATGGGCGGGTCTGCTGATTATTTGTATTTTCAGGATTTCCCTTTTGGTTTTGACCAGGCTCAAAATTTTGATTCTGCCTGGATCTAAAATTTTGATTTTGTCCGTATCCAAAATTTTGATTTTGTTGGTTTCCAAAATTCTGATTTTGTCGGCTACTAAAATTTTGATTTTGGCGATATCCAAAATTTGGATTTTGTCGGTTACTGAAATTTTGATTCTGTCGGTATCCGAAATTTTGATTTTGTCTAGGCACAAAGTTTTGGTTTAGTTCAGGTCTAAAATTTGAATTTTGTCCAGATCTAAAATTTTGATTCTGTCGGGGTCCAAAATTTGGATTTTGTACAGAATTCCATTTATTGTGATTATTAGAATTTCTTTGAGATGTATTTTGTAAAAATTGGTTTTAAATTGAATTTGAAACATCCGGATTTTCGGAAAAGATTTTTTGTCGAAAGTTTTCGAGGTGGTAGCACTTTTCGGTCGCATGTCCCGGTCTTCCGCAAATTAAACATGCTATTTTAGTGTCCTGAGCAACATTGAATTTATTGTTTTTAGTAATAATTCGCGATTCTGATTCTTCTTCTGAAGATTTGTTTGGCTTATTTTTTCGCAATTCTGAACATGCATTTAATTTTCTTTCAATTTCTAGGGCCTCATTGATAAGAGTTTTAAAAGTTTCATTTACGTTATCTTTTAATCTTATCTCTATTTCTGAACGTAAACCCCTTTTGAAACATTTAACCACATCATCTTCTAGATTTGCTTTAAACGTGTCATCCGTGGCACCATCATTGCCTAATTTATGCGCGTCTTCGATCCTATCTGCTAGTTCTTTTATTCGCGCAGCGTATGATATAACATTTTCTTTATCCCACATAAATATATTGCCTAGTTCTCCTTGCAGCTGGTATACGCTTTTCGCGGGAGCATAAACCTTTTTTAGTTTCTCTATTAATTCATCTAAAGTTCGAAACGTATTTCCGAATATGCATTTCCACGCTTCTCCGGTCAATTTACTTCTAACTAATCTAGCAAGATTCTCATGTGCCTGTGTGGGAATTATAGCTTTTGCTTCTGTGCATCCCTCTATAAAATGAGCTAAAGGGATGTTACTTCCGTCAAAAATAGGGATTATTTCGAGCGCGTCGCGAAGGGAAACTTGTTGATTAGTTGGCAGTGTCATTTTTTTCTGTGTTGTCGAGTCTTCGTCGCTTGCAATGTCGTCATTATCGTGTTCACTTATTATTGATGCGCGATTTAAATCAGGAAATGAATTTTCTTTTGTTTTTTTCTCACAAATTAGCTGAGAAAGCGTTGAACTTAATAATGACTTTACGTTAGTTTGATAATCGATCACGTCATCAATTGTTAGAGTTTTATTTTGGTCTACAGAACCACTAATTAAGCTTGAATTTGTATTGATTAATGTAGTATCACCGGGATTAATGAATGCAGAACAGTCAAAATCTGAATTATCGCTACCGAATTCTAAATCTAGTTTTTCTAATTCAACATTAATTTTATTTTTCCTATCACTCTCAAGCCCTTTCTTATTTGATTCTACTTGCTTAGCTAGTTGGGGGTTTTGTTTAGCAAGATTCCTGGTAATAGTTCTTTTAATGTTCCCTAAATCTACAGGTTTTTCATTAGGCATTGGTTATATGTATTTACGGACATATTTCACAGCAATAGAATGTAAATGTTATAAGCTACCTGTCTTCGTTCAGGTTCTTTGTGCTTAAAAAAATGTATATAAAATAAACTTTTCTCTAAACAAATTAAATATTGGCTCTCTTTTGTTTGGTTTCCCGGCCGATGCACCATAAAAAGGTTGTATGTTACGTCATGGAAAACGTAAAATACTTTCCTTTTTAATTAGGTTCCTCGTTTTAGTTGAGATCGAAGATCTCGCACAGGGAAGAGGAAAGAGTAGCCAATAAATAAATATAGATTAGTTTAAACAATTTATTATAATCAATTACACTTGAAACGTATTGTTTATTAATGCTTTAGCACAAGAAACTGAAGGAAGGCATGTAGACACTCTAATCCTTGGCCAGGACCTTTAAAATAAAGGAGACTCATGTATTATGGCCCAAAAGGAGTTAGATAATGAAATTAGATTTATTAAAATTAGAACTTACCGGTTTATTGATTCGATTGAAGAATCAAATGATATCTAGATGGTCTCCGTGTAGTGGTGTGAAAGAAAGGGGTTGTGCACCTTGATGTAAACAATAAGGGTTCCAATTCAGGGTTGAATGGGTACGAAGTAATCCAAGATGGGAAATCCCAGATTCGGGTTTCCCGGTGCACAACACTAGACACAAAGGGCACACACACTAACACGCGAAGGATACCGGTTTGACACACTAGACACTGGACAGTCGAATCGGGGAAAACCGTAGGAAATAGAGAAGAGTTGTACGGAACTGTAACTTCTAATTTTTTGACTGACCCATGCTGGTCCATTCACTTTTTATAGGGCCTATAGCTACGACCATGCATGCTGCAACGATCCTGTATACGCGTACGTCACGTATATATATAGATATACCATACGGTTTGTAATGTTTTCAGTATATCTATAGCTATGTCCTCCAGTTTCCACGTGCTTTTGGGCCCTATACTCTATGCGTCTATGGTTAGACAGTATACGCCACGAATTACAATGTTCTTACTATAGGCTATATTCTATACCTAGTCTGCTCTCGTGCCGGACATATATATAGCTATATCTTACAGTGTACAACGTGCTGACTATATATATATATATATATATATATATATATATAGCTGCACTGCACAGTGCACGATATTCGCTCTGTATTTATTGAGTATTTATTAGTATAAGCATGCAAATATATAATTATATGAATAAATATATTAACATATATATACGTCACGGTACGTGACAGCAGTGCTCCCAACGCGGGCACCTTGTACCACTGCGCATGCGATGCATAAGGCGCTTCATTGGCTGCCGTTCGCGCTTTTATTTGAAATGCTAAGAAATACAATTTTTTTTATTTATTAATTATAATCAAAAATAATTTTTTTTAACATATTCAAGTGGTACGCAGGTGGGTTTTAATATATTCTGAGCATTAGGTTATAAAAAAAATGAATATTCCGAAAATAAAAAATATTATGTTGTTTAATGTAATCTTTCTTTTATTTTTCGAAACCTGATGTTCAGAATATATTAAAAACCATCCACGCACTACTTGGACATCTTGAAAAAATGTTTTTTCAATCTTAATAATAAATGAAAAACATTTAATTTTTAACATTTAAAATGAGCGCGCAATTTTTTCAATAAAAATACACTTTTCTAAAAGTCATCAAGTTGGCGAAAAAAGATATATGCACTCTTTTCTTTTTATTCATTGAATACTTTCAAGAATACTGTCCCGTCTCATTGTGAGTGACATTTTCAGATTTCTCGGTGAAACATGAAGGAATTCCAAGTTTGCAAAATTACAAAATGGAATTTATTACAAGCTAATTGTAACATGATAGAGAGGCATGAAACAAACAAAGGAAAAGTTTTGTTACAAAACTTTAGATAAAATGCATCTTAGACTTCACAGACTTCAAGGAATTGTTATTGAAAATATAACTTACGCAGTAAATTGAATTCATTATTTTTTGGTCTGATATGGAATTAAATTTTGTAAAATGGAAAAACAATTGACATCTACTAGTAGTTACGTAATTCTCAACTACTTATCTACTGCCCAATTAGAGTACAAATCAGACAAGTATTTCACAGTTTTATTAAAACCATTTTTTTATTTGTTGCAATTATTCGCAGATTACCTGCGAATTATACAAAATTTGCCGCTATTTTTTTTCGAAATGCAGTCTTTTTCGGGCAAAATGCGGCTGTATCTGTTTCTGTATTTTCTCAAAAATACCAATGTTCTTGATGAATCACTGGTTTACATTGAGAAATTTATTTTTGGAAAATCAAATTTTTGAATATTATAGGAGACAACGAAAAATACGTTTTACTCTTTTTTTGTATCTTGCATCGTTTACCAAAAAGAATTTAAAATTGTAATTAAAAAAATTCTTGATAGGATGCCTTCCTTATACAATAAGCATAAACTGTGGAATAAATATCTTCTTCTTCATTTTTTCTTTCAATTTTTAAAACATGAAGAGAAGATTTTATTGTAAACTCCGCCCTTTCTATTCTTCCAAATATTTTTAAAAAGTGAAGTTAATTTTTGTTCTAGGTAAAGATTACTCTGAAATCTCTGTGAAGATTACATTTTTTTTTTTTTTTGAGAATCCACTTTTCAGAATTATAGAAAAACAGCCGCCATTTTATATATTTTTTTTGAATTCGTTAAAAAAAAGGAAATCCCGAATACCTGCACTTGTTCAGAAAATACTGCATTTTGACAGAAATGTCTGACATTTGTTGAAAATTCATAGGTAGTCTTCAAATGATTTGAAAAATTAAAAACCAAAGTTGTGGTGAAGCTATAAAGCACCTTTTTCTTCATCTTTGCCCTAGATTGAAATATTTAAATAAAAAATTATCCTGACACCATGATCTAGACTTTTTTCGAAATTTCGCATGATTAAAAATGGAATTGGTTTCTTGTAAAATGCTCGAATCCAATATTGGATGAAAAAAGATACTTTACAATTTATTATTATCATTTTAATTATTTAGTATAAAAATAAGTGGCGTATCGTAAATAAAAATATTTTGTTTTAGATTTATACTTTTTCTTCCTGAAAGAAACGTAATTGGTCAAAGATTTTTTTCAATTTGTATTGTTGGAAAACTCTTCAAGGATAATTCTACAGGATGAAGTCCTACATCTACTAATTATAATATCAATTGTTCAGAATTGAATTTCTAAACCATGAAGTACTTTAGAAAGTTATAGATTAATTTTTTCAAATTGATGTGAACCCTAAACAAAATTATTCTTATAAACTCTGCACAAAATTAGAAGAAAAAAAATATTATCCACAAAGTAGTAGTATAGTTCTACGAGAGAATACTTTCCACATGATATAATATCATCATTTTTCATTTTCATATAATAAACAATAATGTGAGAAAAAGTTGAACATTAAAAAAATTGGATAAAGGTTAAATACTTTTTGAAATAATAGCGTTGGATACTGTCCATCGATGTTTTCTCAAGACTAAACGAATTTTTATATTGGATTTGCTGATAAACTGAATAAACCATCTTCACATATGAATTAAAAAGTAGCAGTGGCATTTGAAATTATTATTGCTGAAAAAATGTTTATATACTAGAAAAAAGATATATTGTTCATTTTTTTAGGAATTTCGTTTCAACATTTGGAAATTGTATAAATATATATCATTTGGGAATATAGAACCTTCTTAAGAACTATTTTTATATGTAAAAATTATTTTTATTTATAGTTAAATAGATACAAAACAGTATTCAAATTAATCGTTCTTCGGATTTAAGTCCCACAATATCACAGCATCTTTCAAAAAATCTCTTGCCAATTTCTTTGTCATTGACGATAGGTCTCGTTAAGGTTGATTCCTGAAAAATCCACAGGAAAAGTGTTCTGCATGAAAAATTGTCTAGATATTTAATGTTTTAATTAATTGCAATAGCTTTAAATGCCAAAAGTGAATCGGGGTTTTTTCCGTGAATGCTACTTTGAATATATTTTCTTAGCATATATTGAAATTACAATAAAAATAAATTATAAGTTTTTTGAACAAATTTTTGTTGTCCATACTTTCAAATAAAAATGTGTACCTTGCAGTCTGCGAAATATTTTCCAGATACATCTGACACATCATCACTCACAGCTAAATAAATGGCCGTTTGTGCGCCTTGCTCTGCAGTCTGTGAAAATCAAATTATTGAATTAATCGTACTTGCATCATAAATTATATAATTATTATTATATATCTTACCTTAAAAAAGGTTCCAACAACCGCATTTGCAACAAATGCAAATATGGAATTTAGGTTTTCGACAATTAATTTTGTTCTTACGCCACCAGGATACACACTATTTGATGTCACTCCTTAGAAATAAAATTCACAATTTAATATAAAATAGCTCTACTCGCGAAATAACAACATATTACGCACAAAGGGGAAGAAGTGGTACTTTTTTAAGAGGTGGCATTGAGGGCCGCTGGCCCTTAAACTCATCTAAAAAAAGTTTCGAATTTTTGTTTTCAAAAGTTTATATTCTAATAGGAAATTTAATTGTGTATCTTTTCCCTCCTAATTGAAAAGTCGTCAATTAGGCCGTTTCATAAATAAACCTGAAACACCCGCTTTTTAACTGTAGTTTTGTGATTGTGAATTCTCTTTCGCTAAAGCTCCTTCTGCTTTAACGAACACATTCTCATCACGTATCTCGTGCTGCGCACTCGATTCAAAAATACACACTTTTCTACATTAGGTTCAACACTATCATATCAAATGTATATTACGTTTATTCATGTACCTCGACCCAGGATTGCTTATTTAGATATTGCAAAATGACGAAAATATTTCATTTGTCGTGATTACTTTATTATTTGAACCTTATTTTGCATTTAATTTTATTTTCAGCTACCTTGAAAACGTATATCATTTCAATAGATGTGTATTTTTACAATTCATAATATGCATTGATATTGAAAGAGAGGTGTTTTTATTGTCTTGTTTTCATGATTGAAAAAGATTGCGCATTCATTAAAAAAAAAAACACTTTTGTTATTGAAAATTTTACTGCAATTCGCATCGTTTTTCCACAAATTTAACTTTTTTATTTTCAATGTTATTTTTTTCTATTTAAACTAAAAATACGCATCCCAGAGTGGAGTGGTTGTAAGAAATTGTGTTATTGTATGCAACTTGTGTCTTTAAAAAAAAAAAAATTTATTTTTATTCTTACTTTTCTACATTTAGAAGAAAATCTAATTTTCCTTCTGAAAATGAATGATAATAAATTTTTAAATCCTTTCTGTGTTAAGAACTTTTGTCCATTATTATTTTTCATAACTTGTGTCTTTTCTCAAATACATTTATTTTTTACTTTTAATGTTAGTTTTTACGATTGAAACAAAAACCACGGGTACCATCAAGAAACAATCAATAAGAAATTTATAGATCTTTTTTGCGTGAACAACATCATTTTCACGAATAGAACAAAAACTACGCGTCCAATCAAAGAGTGATTCATAAAAAACTTTTAGCTTTTTTTAGAATACAGTATTTTTGTCTCGTCATATTTTGTCATATCTTGTATAGTTTGATTACAAAATGAAATTTTTGATCTTTCATTATTTTTTATGCGATAAAAATTTGAATTTCCGATTTTCGAACTAAATTCAAAAAGTTGTTATGACAATCTTGTAGGGTACTTGAAGAGCCACATTTTTCTACTTTCAACTTGTTTCATGTGATGCATTGTTTGTCTTAAAATTTTCATTTGTTTTTTTTAATTTTGTAAATGCCATAATTGCCGGCTAACGAACTTGACCGTCAGTTTAGGCTACTTAAGGCCATGTGACCAGCGGGTCACGTGACCGGAATCCTACCTTAACGACACTTTTTTTATTTTCTTACTCATTTTCACGCGAATAGCCACACAGAGTTGAAAATTTGGGAAAATAAATAAGAAGCACTAAGAAATGTACGCTTGGTCCTAAATTTTAATAATCATGAAGAAAGAAACAAAAAATTATTTAAAAGAAAAACTTTTTTTATTATTATAAAAATTCAGGACAAAACCCACCTTTCTTACTGCTTGTTATCTAGTATCCCAATTTTTCAACTCGATGTGGTACTTCGTGTGAAAATAAGTTATGAAAATTCCCGAAACTCATTTTTCGGGATCAGAAGGTCTCAAAACGTGAAAATTTGACAAAAACGAGGGGAGTGGGAAGTCAAACTTTACGCAAATCTAATACCTTCTCTGATGAGAATGTGAAAAAAGGAAGGTTTTATTTCGGCTGCAGAGACAGTTTCCAATACAATCGCTCAACAATTCAATGTTCAAAGAATGTTTACACTTATTTAACCACTAGGCTTCCAGGTATAACAATGAACTGATGATTAATCATTACAGGCGGATCAAAATTTTTGGCTTATCAACAAATAGTTTTTTTTTTTTAACTTTGCAAGGGTGCCAGTGTTTTAAACGTTTTAGAATGCACCAAATAAGTTCACAATTCATCAGAATAACTAGACAGAAATAATTCATAATTTTATTATTATTATGCCATTACACCATTTCCCTTTCGATGTAGGCGTGACTCGCTTGGTAAGAAAAGAAGTAATGTGAGGAAGGAGGTGTAGATTTTTTGTAGGTCAACAAATGCACAGAAAAGTTTCTTTCCTACTCTTAAACTTTTTGATTATATTCATTACCTCAGTGATCCAGATTTTTTCAATTGAGTTTTCTGATGCATTATGTTCTTTATCGCAATTCTAGTGCTCTATGGCTTTATCTCCTAATAATTGTTTAGAAGAGTCTTTCAAAGCGTTCAATATACCGTCTGTAGCATATAGCATTTCACCTTTGCTGTTTCTCATGCTTACAAACTCTGTATTTTAACTCTTATTCATTGATTCAAATATCCGTCTCTTGCTTCCTTCGAAGTCGTTTCGTATTTTCTGATCTTCCTGTGCTCTGATTTTATCTTTACTTTTCTCTTCTTATCAATGTAATCATTTTTCACCCTTGGTATACACACTGGGTTACGTTAACTTGACGCGATTTCGCAAGATCTGTTATTTCGAAAAGAAGAAGTGTGAGTCCGTACTCTAGGAGGGAAAAAAGTGATGGGCCTGTACGACGGAGAGCTGCCTTACTAGCTCCATTGTCTCGAAAACTGCCGAAGGACGCACTTCGAAACTGCCTCTTCGGGTATTTTTCACCCAGTGTGTATATGGTGTTATAAAATCCAGAAAAACAGAAAAATCGAAACGTAAGCAAATTTTATTTGTATATTTATACTGGTCATAGCTTTGTTTGGGAGTAAAAAGTCTAATTCGTGTACCTGAGTGTATTGTTTGTGTGTGTATGCGTACGCAACGATCATGTCTCCCAGCTTACGTTTTGCATTTGTGACGCGTGTGAAAATTCGCAGAGTGACACATACGATGAAGCACACGAACGCAGCCCAAATAATGGGGAGACGGATGCCGAAGAAGACAAAGAAAAAGAAAACCAAGAACATTTGGACCGGTCGGATACTGCTGGACCCTCTGTTGAGCCTGCACGCATTTTTACTCGAATGCTTGCGCTTTTATGATAAGGACAAACGCGCTGAAAAAAAAGGATCTGATCGGTTCACGCAAATACGTGAGATTTAGGATTTTTTTATCTAATTGCACAGAGAAGTATGAACCGGGAAATAATGTGATACAGGCTTTCCATTCCTTCGTTGGATTGCAAAACTTGTTATAAATGCTTGAAATTCGAGCAATATGCTCAGCCCTCGCAATAGGCTGAAGTGTAATTTACGCTTTCTCCGAACCGAAACCGGAAAATTGCGTATTTGTTTGAACTTTTGCTTTTTTTAAAATAACTTTATAATTTTATAACAAGATATCCGTTATTGCAGAAGATCATCATGCACGTTAAGGTATGTATGTACGTAGTTCAAATCATCAATTTTTGCCGAGGAATGGAGTATTCTGGTAGCATGACTTATCATCTGCGCGAAACCGGAAATTCGCCTACATTCGAATCCCTGAACAAATACGTTTTTCAGAAAATATTAAATAACCGAAAACACAGTTTCAAAGTGAAAATCTTAAATTTTCCTTTCATCAGTATTTGAGCCTATTTATCTCGATTTTTATGTAAACAACAGCCTTTTAGAAAATACGTAATTTTTTCCACCAAATGTTAAAGATGTCTGTGTTTATTTAAAAATATGTATAAATATTTTATATTTATCATCTCCAAACCCATATTGTTCAATTCTTTAGTTAATTCTCTATAGAAACTAAGCAAAGAAAGGCAAAATTGTTCAATTAGGAACGAAGATATGAGCTGTTAAAGTTTGCCGGGTGAACCTAACCCAGTGTGTATACCTCGTTAGAAAACTATAGTGTGTATAGTTACCGAGCGTTCATTCTATTCCTCTCCTCATCGCGAAGAACTGTGATGTTCAACGTTCTCTTGTACGCTTTTTTCTTTCCTTGTCGAGGTGCCTGAATTTCATCAATCCACCACGCATCACCAGACTTTCTTCCTGCAAACGCCGTACCACACACTTCGATCGCAGTTTTGATAATGATTCCCCGTAACATAGTCCATGCGCCCTCTATATCTTTATTGCATATAAGCACCTCCCAAATTGCCTTATCTATTCGTTCTTGTATTGTTTACCAGTTCTCTGAGTATTTTATTCGCGATAACCAAGTCAACTATACTGTGATGAAGTAAATATTAATGAAAATAGTAATTTTTTCATGATTTGCAATGATTAGTTGTTGAAATTTATTGCTTTTTATGAAATGTGTGGAAAATTAATGCACGTTTACGATTCATTAAAAGCATGTGCCAGTGACTTTTTGCTGTCATATTTTTTGAATTAACAATAACTGGCAATTACTTGCACAATTTCTATAACTAAGCCGCTAATAATAAAAACTGGAAATATCTCGTAGGTGAGTGAAACACAGCTGTAGAAAAGTATGCGTGTCCACTTTTTACTGCCAAGTTTTTCTATTCCCGTTTCTAACGGCCTAATTACTTTTTTATAGCTACGTTTCACTTACCTACGTGATATTTCCAGTTTTTATTATCAGCGGCTCAATCGAATGCACTTTGAATGTTTTTTCTTTATAAATCGTTTCATTCGAAGTAAACCCAAAAACCCCTTTTACAGAAAACAATTTTTTTGCAACTCAACTCGTCGTAATTCAGCCAATACTTAAGATTTTTTGACAAAATTCCGGGGAAATTTTCTTCATGGTGTTCTTTGACAATATTCGCACCTTTTTGAACAAGTTTTTCGGTGGAAGTTTTCTGCTGCTTAAAATTTGCCCAAATATCCGTGAGCTAGAAGATATGAATGAATCATTCATGCAAAGGTGTACAATTGAATTCATCATAAGAACATTTACTTTCGAAGTAAGCATTTGAAACTTGGTTCAAGAGTTTCAAGGGGTCGAAGCCTTTCAGTGAGTGAAATTTATCAGACTGGATACACTGCCGGTAGCGGGAAAAAAGCTATCTGCCGGTACCGGAAATAAAGTACTCTACCGGTACAAGTAAAGAAACATATTTTCAGCATACTGAAGAAACTGTTACGCATTTCAGAGTGAGGAAATGTGATTTATGGGTTATTTTGTCATATTTCGGCTTTTAACGCTTTATATGGAGCGTTTTATGTATATATCGCAATTTATCGTCGAATAGATACTTAAGCATTTCGAGTTCATGTGGGCAAGAAGATACCCCAGTGATAAGTCACAGGAATAATGTTGGTCAAACACTCACCCCCTTCCAGCGTCTCATGGGGGCAAGAAGGCACCTCTTTGACTGGCTACATGAATGATGTTGGTCCGTCCCCTTACCACCTTATCGTGGGGGCGGGAATGCACCCCTTTGACACGTTACATAAATAATGTTGGTCGCGCCACTACCCCTTTTCAAATTTTCGCGGGGGTGGAAAGCCACCCTTTTGATTAATCACAGAAATGATGTTGGTCGAACTCCTACCCCTTTCCAACTTCTCGTGGAGGCGGGAAGGCACCCCTTCGCCTGGTCATAGAAATAATGTTGGAACAACCCCTAACCCTTTTCAACATCTCGCGGAGGCGGAAATTCACCCCTTTGACTGGTCACAAAAATAATGTTGGTCAAACCCCTACCCCTTTCCAAGTTCTCGTCTTGTAGGGGCAGGAAGGCACCCCTTTGAATGGACATGAATAATTTTGGTCAAACTCCTACCCCCTTCCACCTTTTCGTGTGGGGACGGGAAACCCCTTTGACTGGTCACAGATATAATTTCGGTCGAACCCCTACCCATTCACAATGTCTCTTTGGGGCAAGAAGGCCCCCGTGTGATACGAAAGAGAAATAATGTTGGTCAGACCTCTACCCCTTTCCGGTGTCTCGTGGGGGGATGGCGGAAAGGCAATCCTTTTACTGATTAAAGAAAAATTGTTATGTGCAATAACAATAATAATGTAATGAAACTGTAATAAAGAATGTAATAAAAGTTTAATAATGTACAAGCAGAAAACTTTTTTGCCGGAACCGGCAGGGTAATTTTTGGCGGGTAGCGGCAGAGTATCCTCTGCCAAAATGTATAGGCAGTTGTAGAATTCAGTCTTTCAACTTCTCAGTCCGAGTTTTACGCGGGCAAGCATCAGAGAGAAATTTGAATATTTAATCGCTTAGCTTCTATTTTTGGGAACCTTATTATTATATCAATATTATTGCGACTTTCCTCTTTAGAGTCAATTATAATTTTTTCATTCTATTATATTTAAAAAAAAAAGCTTTTTCAGTTATGGAATTTCTTAGGTAAGAATGTTTAACATTCGTTTAAAGAAAAATATTAGGGTGATAATTACTTTACAAATCGTAAAACGTTATAAAGAATACTTTCTTTGAATTTAATCAAAAATTTTCATAAATCGGCTGAATTACTTTGAGTTAAAGTAAAAAAATAGATTCCAATAACACGGGGCTTTCGGGCTTACTTGGAGCGCAGTAAAAGTTACCACTTTTCTGCCTGGAGGGAAAAGGTGTGCAAATAAATTTGCTATAATAATATGTACTTTGAAAATTCAAATTTGAAACTTGTTTGAAAAGTTTCCAGGGACACAAGTAGTTCAGCAAGAAAAGTATATCGTCAGTTATAGAATCCAGCACATCATTATATATACTTTTTTTATAAAAAATGCATGATTTCAGATTTCATTGGAAAACAGACACCGTTTCTGATAATGTGGAGGAATTTTTGAAACTTGATTTTTATTTTATTATAAAGTCAGGAAATTTTAGACCGTTATAGTTTGAAAGAATTTTCAAACTTATGGTGATAATGATTTACCAAAAATTTGGAAATTACTTAAAAATTGATTTCTGATGTTACATTGTCTCGATTGCTTGGTCTCATAGTTCAGATCTGGGCAGAGGTAGATTTTTTCTCGTTTCTCCAAAAATTATCAAATCAAGTAATAGACACAATTGACATCAGAAATTGATTTACTACAGTAGGTCATGAAATAAAATCAATGTTCTCAATTATATTCGGATTAGTTAATTATTGAAAACTTTTTTGAGCTTGAAAGTTTTTTTAATGTTAAAATTTTTGGAAATTGACGGGAATTCAGAGTCCTAAATTCTAAAAAAAATTCCAAAATTTTCCAGTAATTTGTGGCAAATTTTGGTAAGTTATCGATAATTTATTGTAACTTATCGTTTCGAGTTCATCCAATCTGTCAATCTGCTATGCTCTCACTTTTTGTGACCCCAAAACTTGAGCTCACAGATGTATAATTTTGATTGTGAATATGCTCAAATATACAAATTCGATATTCCGTGACATCTCCTTAGTGAATTTGGAAGAACTTTTAGAAAATTTAAGGAGTTTGAAAAATGTTGTGATAATTTTCGTATATTTGTAAGATTTTCTCACCAGTGCCTTCTAAACGTCTCGAAAACTCATTACTGCCTACAAAATTGTACAATTTACTATTGCAATAATACGAACAATTCCATTTCGTATTTTTTTCTCCCTTCAGGTCATCAAAGTCTATTCGTCCAAATAAGTGCGTGATGGAGGATATATGTATAATTCGACTTTGAGCTGATTTCTTTAATAAGCCTGTAAACGTAGAAGTAAATCTATTTATCAGGAATGCAAACTTTTGAGAAATATCACACAAAAAATTAACAATAATAGAATAACATTGTGACTAAGAATAAAAGCTTGTATATTTCTCTTCCATATAAATGTTATCATTATACTCATGAGCCAAATACTTCTCAAAGTGAGCTATTCTCAATGTCTAGCGATCACCCCAGGTGAACAGCTTCACAAATTCATCATATGTCATAGATCACGCAAAAATACACAAGCTGACTGATCACGCTTTTTCAATATCCCTTGTCTTTACTCTAAAAAAATCCAATAAGTAAAGCTCTCTATGAGGACCCATGAGTATCCAAGATGATTCGTTTCAGGCGTATCTCACTCCGCTGACACTCTTCATCACACATTCCTTGTGAACTATTTTTCTTCACATATTCCTGCCCTGGAATACAACTTTAGCTCCATTCACGTCCATGCATTCTCTCATACAATCTCTTGTGTTTCTATGGTTCTTTATATCTTAGCGGCTTAGAGTCCTATTCACACATTCGTTATGACCAAACCATATCAACAATTTTCTTCCACTCTGGTTAAATAGTGTTTCCCCTACGGCAACTTCTTTGAAAAACCTCTCATTACAAAATTTTGTTCATTAGTGTCATACCGCATATGTATTCTCTCGACGACCTCCTCAGCTGCATTTCCGTCGCGAGTGTTGGACAAAGTATTATGTGGACCTAGTGGGATATGTCGATTCATATCGTGCGATTGCCGAGATCGCTGTGCTCGCGCGGCAAACTTCACACTCGTCTAGAATCGCCAACTTCTCCCGCTCGATGCGCAATGTACTATTTCATTTGATAGAGCCTTACACCATATGACCGAGGTATTCGGTTTTTTTAAATTTATGAGAAATTTGTTTTTATAAATAGATAAGTCACTGGTTTCAAAGTTCAGACAATCGCAATGAATAAATTTTCAGTGCCAGCTCAGTAGTGTGCAATATCGCAGCAATTCAGATTGCTCACGGAAACAAAAAAAATTAAGATGTGCGAAATTGATGTTCGTCAATTTCATCAATTCCATCAATTTCGCAAATCTTCAAAATGTAAATTTTTCAAATTCGCTGTCAAGAAGTTTTTTTTGTTCCATGATGCATTCACATTTCATATCGAATCGGTTTTCATAATTTGAACAAAATTCTGTACGACGGGCACATTTTTTTGTCCGTGCATGTTCTTCATAAAATGTCTCTCATCCGTAACAACAAAGTAAATCATACTGCGGCTTTCACCTCTGCACCAAGTATGCAAGTGGATCATTTTATACATAAAAAATGTGTTAGTAATGAACAAGTTCTTTGCTAAGCATAATCTAAACAATCTGTCCCAGTCATTATTCGTTTTTGGATTTCCAAAATGACCTAGCACTCTGTCTGTACCATTGCGTTGCACACCAATCCATCCGTTCTTATCTCCCATTAGAATGATGTTTTCCCATGCTCGCAAGTACGTATCGTATCATTCACACAATCACAGAAATCATTTCTTACTACACTTCTCTCACCATCAACTCGAGTGCAGCATGCTATAATAAATAATCTTTTGATTCTCACTTTTACTCTTACTCACAATAACCTGGGGTATACAAATTTATACTCATTGACATGATGTTTTGTTCTCTCATTCATAATCAGACCGACTTCTTGGCTACCATGTTATTCATTACCACTCCTGACCATAATTCGAGTCTGTTTTTAATCTCTCAATATTTGTACATTCTTCTGTCACATCTCTTTTCCTTCGTTTTAGGCTAAATAGCTTCTTTACGCGGATTGTTTCTCGCAATTCTCTCCCTTAAGATTATTTACACCTCTAGCATTCCAAACACCCAGTCTCCATTTATCGCCTGAAATTTTTAAAGTATACACTCTACTACAAACTTGATACGAGAAATGTATTCTGTAAGTTAAAATCATGACTTCTGTGATTTGAAGGGAAGTATGGGAACAAAGCTAGAACCAAAAGAGTCCCGGTTGGTTTGTGTTGTATACTAAAGAGGGCACCATCCATCTGTAGTTAAGCAAGGTAATGTTCAATAATTAGACAATTTTGTATTGTCATCTGAAACACGTATGTAAAGAACGTTTTGAGTGGATGGGATATGTGGAAGTTGTCAAAATTGAATTGCCAGATTTGACTCTACATAAATACATGCATACATCCACACATACATGTATACTCCTCAATATAACATAAAGTGTATGATGATATTACCGATCAATAAATTTGTCAGCAAAAAATGTCCATAGTGGTTAACTTGTAAACCCATTGGAATTCCATCCTCAGTTTTTGGATTCACGAGACAATTTACACCAGCGTTATTGATAAGAACATCTAATCGGTTTTCCGTTTCAAGTATATCATTAGCGAAATTTCTTACACTTTTGAAAGAAGCTAAATCCAGGTGTTTTGCCACAATATTTTCGTTACCAGATATCTCTACAATCTCGTCTGTCGATTGGAAAGAGTGTTACTATAACAAATCTTCAGGTAGTTGATAACTGATTTCTATTTTTTTTAAATTGCTCACCTTTAGCCTTATTCAATTCCTTAGCATCGACCCCAGCCAAAATAACTTTGGCACCTCTTTTTGCAAGGTCTGTGGCTGTACATTTCCCCATTCCTGAAAATTTTTTGGGTGTAATATTTGAATTTTGTGGAACAGTTATAATCTTCGAAAAATGAATATTTTACCTCTACTTGCGCCAGTGACGATTATAACTTGGCCATCTAATCTTTTTTTACTATTGAATTTTCCTTTAGTTATATTATTGTATAGTTTAAATATTACCAAGAACACAAAAATATAAAAAAGGTTCATCATTATATTCCAGCAAGTATCTCCCTGAAAAAATGAAAAATTTAGTGACTATAACTTTTAATTTAAATTGATTAGGAAAATGTAGTTGAAGAGTGTTCATTAGGGTGGTCCAAAAATGCATTATAAATTTTTTTTTGTATTTTTATGGGGACACCCACCAAATTTGTTCGAATCCACGAAAAAATAAATCTATTTTTTTTTGTTTCGAAAAAAATTATATTTAGGGATGCCGCAAGCCCCATAAAGTTCAACATGTATTTCCTATAAGAAAAAAAGACGTCTTTGTAAATCTTATTCACAATTAGCCATAGAATACGAATGAAATATCAGTTTTCAATAACCAACACCATAAGTCTGTTTTAAAGGGTCCCAAAGAAACCCCATAAGTGAAAAAATTGGTTTTGCGAGTTTTTGGCGTTAATTATGATTTTTTTGCGGTTTTTTGAATGCGAATTATTTTTAATACATAAAATATTACTTTATACTGAAAATTAGATGTTTTCATGAATTGTTTAAACAATTCATAATTTTTTTTAAGCAATTTTCTCATAGAATGGAGTTAGAGAGACGCGGTTTTCTCACAAACTTTCCATTTGTTGTCCAATTTTCATAATAATATTCTCTTGAGAATATTCTCTTAGAAAAATGCTACAAAATGGAAAAAAATTACTTTTAGTAAAATTTTCAATTGAGATAAGTTAAGTAATTAATGAGAGTCAAGAAAATTAATTGTTTAAACAATTTATTATCATTATTAATAATATTATATTTGAATAATGCTGCAAAGATGCGTTTTTTTCGAATTTTGGCTTTTTGTCTAATTTTCATTTGGAGTGAAGTAATAATGAATTCAAGTTAACAAAATAATTGTTTGAACAATTTATTATCATTGATAATAATATTCTCTTCGTTTAATTGGTAGAATGTTGCGGTTTTCCCTGAAATTTTCAACTGTTTGTCTATTTTTCATTAGGCGTGACTCAATAATTAATTATATTTAGCAAAAATAATTGATTAAACAAATTATTATTTTTCATGACTATCTTCATCTCTATCAATTGCGCCTGAAAGACATATTTTACAAAACTGTTTCCACTCCTCTAAATTTGAAATGCATATAGCAGAGTAAAGCGGATTGTCAAAAAAATATGAAGGTTAGATGAAAAAAAAACGAAAAAAAAAAACATCAAATTCTTGAAAAAACACTCACTGATGAGCTAAAATAATAATTTTTGGACATTTGTAAATTTCAGATCTTATGAAAAAAAAGTATTGGTGAGTATTGGATTTCCAATACTTATTCGCGGAAAAAGTATCAGATCCAATACTTACCAATACTTCTTTTTCATAAGGGCGGGTGAATTGAAATCGAAAAATTTGAAAATAGAAGCTCTCAAAATTGAAAAATTTTGGACTAAAATTTAAAAATTGGACAATTCCATTAGACAGGAGTTGAAGTTCTATAATTTTTAATTAAAAGGGTTCATAATGGAACAATTTTATTTCTCGTCCAAGAATTTCAAAACTAAATGATATTAGATTGAAATTTCTAAAATGGGACAGTAAATTGAAATATCTTCAAATTGGCATTTTTCAAATTGAATCATTTAGAACTCAAAAAAATTAAAATTGTATTATGTCTAAAAAAAAAGCGTTCGAAGGTGTATATTTAGAAATTCAAAACTTTGGAACTTACATAATTTTCAGTTCGAAGCGATTAAAATTTTCAATTTGAAATCGAAAACTAAATTGAAGGTTTTAGATTGGAAGCTACAAAGAGTTTAGAATTTTTAATTTTTAAAATTATATTTAAAAAAAATGATAAATTTTTCTAAAATAAACAAAATTAATTAACAGTCATTTTTGCAGTTCAAAATAGAATATTGTCAAATTATAAACTTTTAAAATTGAATTATTCTAAGAAAAGTTTAAAATAAAAATAATTTTAAGCGGGAAATTGAACCTTATGGAAGCAAAAAATAAAAATAGAGAACTCTAAAATTGTAAACATTCAAAATTAAAGAAATTATTCAATTACTGAGGAATAAATTCTAGAAAGTCTGATATTTATTTATTTTTATTTTGAGCGACACAATTTTCACTTTTTAATTCCAACTCTTTTAATTTTCAACACTTTCTTTAGAGTTATTATTTTTTCTTAACATTTTCCCAGCAAATATTTTTGAATTTTAAATGATTCATTCTTTTTAATCTCCAATTAAAAATCGGAAAGTCTTAGGATTTGACATTGGAAATAGAAAATGAAAAAATAAGAAGCAAGATTGCTGTAATCCAATATTTGAATGAGTACAATATTTCACTTTTGAATTCGATTTTTTAAGCAGTGTTTGAAATGTCTAAAATTTGGGAACATTGAAAAATAAAAAATAATCAAAAGTTCAATGTCTGGTGATGAAATCTTCTCATTTTTAAGGCTTCAATTAAGCAATTATTGTTTTAATTTTTTATTGTTCGGAACTTATTCTGGAGGCTAATGATTGGCAATTGTTTAATTACAAATCCTTTCAAACTGAAAATTATGCCACTATTAGGTCTTTCAGTTTGATATTCTACAACATCAGAGAATTAAAAAAAAATTAGACAATTTCGTAACTTTGAAATTAAAACCAGATAGAATTGCGAATTTGAAACTATAATTTTAAATTCAGTTTATAGAAATTTTAAATATGATGAATATATTATGAAGTATTATATCACGTGGTGTAAAGTGGCATTTGAAGTAATTGTATACATTTTTTTTTACTAAAGAATGTGATTTCTGTAAATGAATCACTGTTATTTTCAACCTGCACAAAAAAAATTTCAATATTGTGCACCTTTGAATTTTCGTCATTCTGAAAACATTGAAAATTCTGTTTTCTGAATGGAAACTTTCTAAATTAATTATTTCAAGCTGGAGCGTTAAAAATTGAACAATTCCAAACTTCGTTTAAGAATTGAGAAATTCTGAAATTACGGTGTTGAAACAAAGTCGGTGAAAATAATCAGTTTTCAAATTGTGCATCAGGATTTTAAAAATCAGATACAAGCTGTTATATCTTGAAGTTAATTTCAATTAAACAAATTATTACAATTACTAATTAATTATTCAATGATTTTTTATTAAATGAATATTAATAATAGTTAATTCATTAAATTGAATAATTCTTCCGTTCAGGAGAAATTAATTTTTGTAATGTTATTTGTAGTAGTGTATATGATAGTAAACAATATAAAAAATATGTGATCTTACCTCCATTGTGATTTTCCTAATGGCCGGTTGTGCCTAGAATTATATTAATTATTTCCTCATTGTAATTATGTTGTACAATGAGTTTATATTTTAGAAACCAAAATATTGGATATAATGAAAATTGACATAAAACTGTAATTTACAATAATTATACTTCCACTAAACTTATACTTCCTGTTAATTTTTAAGTAGATTGTACCGATGGAGAATATGAACTGTAGGATAAAAATTTTTACATGAGTATAAGTGCTCGTGATAATATGAATATGAATAGACCCTTGTAGTTTTTTGCTCTATTAATTGCAGGAAAAATCTGTGTACAGTGTCCACCTGTAATTTTCAATATTTGAATATCGAGCAACAAAAATGAAAGTAAAAAATACTAGCTTTGATAATTACATTCCAACAGTTACTGATGCAAATGCAAAAGTATTATTGTTATACAATATTGCTAATAAACTTTCTGGTTGAAAAGTTATTTCAGATAAATATATTGTAAGAACTTGTGAATAAATTCATTAACTTAGAATCATGATTATAAAATATTATAATTATATAATATTAGTATAATGATTAAACGAAAGCTTCTTGAAAGTTTGAAAAAGTTGATAAAATCCATATTTTTTGAAAACTATTTAAGGGTGTTGGTTAACTCCGACTTAGAATTTTTTTTTCTGTAGGCACGGCACTGACTCCATATATAATTTTTCCCAAGTATTTGAGAGCGAAAGAAAGAAAACTTGTCAAATATCCGGGGTTTTGCGAGATCCTCGGATCAACGAAATTTATAGGAATGAAGCCTTTTGCTGGGGGAATAACTATTTTCGCGGAAATGATTAATTTTTCGAAAGGGAGAA
>CAKNXH010001149.1:514674-532856 GCA_932178445.1 Andricus quercusramuli | reverse complement strand
TTCTCCCTTTCGAAAAATTAATCATTTCCGCGAAAATAGTTATTCCCTCAGCAAAAGGCTTCATTCCTATATATTTCGTTGATCCGAGGATCTCGCAAAACCCCGGATATTTGACAAGTTTTCTTTCTTTCGCTCTCAAATACTTGGGAAAAATTATATATGGAGTCAGTGCCGTGCCTATAGAAAAAAAAATTCCAAGTCGGAGTTAACCAACACCCTTAACTCAGGAAGATATACTTGTCAGGTGATCATACAATTTTTTATTTGAAAATAGGATACAAATTTGGTAAACATTTGGATAATATACTAAGAAGTTCAACATTCACAATCATTTTTGATGTAGCTGTAAACTGTCTGCAGAATTGTTATACGTAATTTTTAATAGAAAAAGATTGAATTTTCTCTGGATTGGTAATTGCATATTTTTGCAAAAAATTTGTTCACTTACACAATTATTACTTTTTACGCATCTCGCATGATAATGTCTTACAAGGAATAATTAATTCGATTTTCAAAGGTTAACAATTCAGATTGCAAAAACAATAGTTTTTTTCGTTTTGCAAGATGATGAAATGTTATCGACAATGCTAGAGTACATACCAATTAATACATAAATATGCATAAATTGCTTTGTATTTTTCTTAACAATAAATGATTTTGTATAATGATTGTTCTCCAATACAAGGAACTCTTGACAAACGTCACTTTCTTTGTTGAAAATAAATAATTTTTCCATTAATTAACAAATACAATATAATGATCTTACCTCAGGAGTAAGCGAACAAAATGTGATAAATCTATTTTTTGAGAAACTTGAGGTAATAATTGCTTCTGTATGTCGCATTTCCAACGCTTATGAAAAAACAAATTTTTGCTTATTAAGGATCTCACCCCCTCATTTCCAATTATTCGATGGCAGAAAAATTTATAACTTTTTCAAATTTAGAAGAAATATAGAGGTAGCTGTCGACCTTAAGACTTTAAAAATTCAATTAATCGTTTAATTTTGAAGAGAATCGTGAATCCGTCATAAATTTGATGTAAAAAAATTATTTGAATAATACAAAGTCTAAAAATTTAATTTTTTGAATTGATGCACACCTATAAAGATACTAGAACTCAATTTTTCAGCAATAATACAATTCATTTCACAATTTACGCACAATTTAATTAATCTCAATTCAATGACAATTTGCGGCGTATAAGGATTTTTTATTGAAACATAGTCTTCAAAGAATAATTATAGTGTTGAATACCAATTTCGAGAACCCTTTTCTATAAGATAAAAATTAGTTCCGTACAAAAATAAGAACTAATTGTGTATTATTTATGATTTTGAGCTTTATTGTGGATGCGCGAACATAAGACATAGGGGAGAGCGGCGTCAAGCCGAAACTTTTTTTTCAAGTCGAATTTTGATTTTTAAAAAATTGTTTGAAAAGTATAAGGTATTGCTGGATCAAGAATTCAGTTGACTACAAAATAGTGTTTTGGATTTGAAAGTACAATGCTTTGTTCACTGTAAAAACAAAGTATTATTTCAGGGCTATTTTCAGGCATTACAATAAGACTCAGAAAAAACAGTTTCTAGTAGTACCAGAATGATACCACTGGTGGAAACCCAGATTCATTTGTTTTACATTGAAAATAACTGTATGAAGTTATTACATTCAAAAACAGGACATTCGATTATGATATTTGAAGACAGAAAAGGATAGATTTTTGAAATTTTGATTACTGCAGCCAACTGAATTCTCTATCCAATAATACCTAATACGTCGTCAATAAAAATTTGTGTAAATTTTAATCCTATCATGAGAAAATTAATTAATTTTTACAGTATAATACTTATTTGTGATACAAGGACCCTAGGTGGCTCTCTTTCGAACGAGTATGAAAGTCTCAGTATGAGTAGGAGTCGAGGAGTGACGAGACAGAAAACGAGTGCTTCAATTCACACGAGGCAAAGAGCCACTCAAGGGCCGAGTGTCACACACTATTTTTTATCATACGAGTCAATCATAAGTGCGAATAGGTTACGTAGATTCCTAATCTAAAAACCCGAGAAGGAATCCAATCCAAACCAAACCAATCCAATTGAAATCAAACCAATCGAATTCAATCCAATCTAATTTCATTCAATTCAATTGATGAGACGAAGGACGAGTCGCACACAATTTTTTATCACATCAGTTAGTGCGAATGCAGTACGTCTAGATGCCAAAATCGTGTCACTGCACTCATCGTGCCATGAAGTACAGATATGAATGTCCGGCAGCCAATGAGATCACAGTGTCAGCTACTGTATAGTATGCTGTACTCTAAGTTAAAATTTTACGGCCTGAGCGAAGAAGTGCTTGTGATGTTTGAGTCATTCCTTTGCGTCCCCTTGTGAGCCTAAGCGTAATGCTGAAGACCTCTGCATACCGCGAGAGCCGCAGTTACGCTATTGGCCGATATTTCTAACTCACTTATGTAGTTACTACATGCTCATGGTCGACCTGCACGTGATTTCGGTGGGAATTTGCACTTAAGTCGAGATCTTTGCGACGTTCGCCATATTTTAGCTTTAGGCCACATTTGCAGCCACGGCCTCAATAATGGAATGAAGAGGCTCTAACCGTGTTGGTACCAATATTGCCACCGTGGGTTCCAACTTCAAGGCACTGGTAACGCCTCTTAGAATCAGCCCCCTAATTCTTTCCAGTCGAGATTTCAGAGTGGACAGTCCGACCCTGCCCCTCCAGGTTACCACCTCATAGGTTAGCCTGCATCTTAGGATCGCTGTATAGATCCATCTTGTAGCGAATTCGGTTATGCGGTACTAGTGCACTACAGAGTTTTTTTTTGAGAGGAGGTGAGAATGCATTCACGCACTGAGTGTGACTGAGTGTGGGACTCGACCTAAAAACGGTAATACCCACAAAACTCACCTCCTCTTCCCGCCAACCTATGTTCCCGGAATCCGCTTTCGCATTACTTCAGGCACGTGGGGATAAGGCCACTGAGTCGTGCTTCGACTTCCATCTATTACAGTCAGCTTGGCATTTCAACGCTTCTTACCCAACCAAGATGCACGCATCGTCCTCAGTGATGTGGTGGTACCACAACCCGGGCTCGTCGGCCTTCGGCATCCTTATTGAGTGTAGTCAGCTATTTGCGTCGTTCATCCGGCTTCTTCACAGAGGCGGCCTCCCTAAACAACGCACACCGCATTGTCCCCGGCAGATTATCGGTTCGGGTTTTCTCTTCTTTAGCGGCGCGGAGGTAGCACTGCGACGTCCTTCCGCACGCCGCAGCCCAATGACCTTCCTTGCCGCACCTCCAGCAGGCCTGAGTCAGGCAGCGGTAACACCTAACGGACTCCGTCTTCTTCTGTACACGACAGATCACCTACCCCACTTTGAGGTGTCCCGTGCAGAGAAGTCTTGCCGCCAGCTTCCCCTTCATTTCGACAGAGACCCTCAGATTACCTCTGGAGGCCTTCTTTCTCATGCTCACCTTTAACTCTGCAGCTGCTGCTTTTTCGAAGTGTTTTCGGACCGCAGCCTCCACATCTTCTTCATGTGTGATCAAGTCGAGGTCCAGGACCTCGACATCCGCAGCCGGTACTACCTCCACCAGAACCTCTCCTCTTCGGGTCTGCCTGACCCCCCTGATTCGTACACCAAGAGTGTCCAACTTCACCTTTTGTTTGAGGTTCCTGAAGGACCTCCGCATAGCTCGAACCCTCGGCTGGTCTTATCAGGACTGCCTCGGGCCGGGCTCTCTTCTGCTTCTCCTTCTTCATGGGTGCGGGTGTAGAAGTGATCTCCTCCACATCCTCGCCCTTCAGAGTCGAGGACGCCACAATGATATTGCGGGTTCTCGGCTTCTTCGCCATCTGCTTGACAACATTTGGCTCAACGGGACTCATTGAAGGCTCCCTTTCGCGCTTCCCAAGTTGGGTAGTGGGAGCCTCCACGGCCTCTTCATTTTGAGTCCCGCTCTGGCTCATTTCTTCTCTCATATTTTTTCTTTCCTGCAGGTGCCTTTTACCTGCCTCCTTTCCGACGTACTTTATCGCGTGTTGATAATATGCGTCATTGAGCATCATGATCAGTTCCAACTGCGGCATTACACTCTGCGCCTTTTCTAGTTCATCCCTAATGGGCATGAACATGTTGCGTTTGGAGTTGCAGAATTTATGCATCTCCTTTAGCATATCTTTGAGGTCAACAATGGGTCTCCGACCCTGCTCCACCCTCGCGTGCGTGTCCATTATATCAAGTTTGGCATGTGTCTTTTGACTCATGTCAAACTTGTCCCCAACGTCCAGTTCACCCTCCAACTCCTCACACATACTTGGATTTAGATTTTGTTTCTTCTCCATTAGAATTCCCACGAGTAGCTAGGAAAGTATAAGTCCACCCCCGCAGAGCCCCTCATGCGAGGGTAAGTGCACTAGAGAGTAGCTGCCCCGGAGGAGGATGAAGGGAAAAGAAAGAAGTGAGATGAAGTAAAAAGGAGCTGGTCCGACTGCTCCGGAGTGCACCAGTGCAGGATAACCGAATTCGCTATAAGTATTTCTGGCTTAAAAACCCAGCTTTTTCCTATGGCTCTCCTACAAAGCCAGTTGTTGTCCTTCTAGTTTTAGTATTCTCTTTATTTCCCACTTATACCGTCTCATGAATACAACCGCGTCCGTCTTACTTGGATTGACCGATTGTCCAGTCTTCTTGCACCATTATTACACTATCCTAAGTGCTTGCTACATGGCTCCGAAGAGCGCATTCACATGCTGGCCGCGCACGATGACCAGTATATCATCAGCGTAGCCTATAACGTGGTATCACTGACAAGTGAGAAGATGAAGCAGTTCATCCACTACCAAGCGACACTTCGCCTCCCTGCGAAGATCCCGAGTCAATTGTTCCACATAAAGTGGTAACACCCCCAGTAGTTGTTAGGCACCTGTTGGCCAACATGTGACATGTCCTTCCACGACTGCAATTAGCACTCGATGTGCAAATAAGGGCCACCCTGATCACTAATCTAAAGGGTGTAGTTTGAGGCTCTTTCGATATCCATAAAGGTTCCAATCTCAAGGCCTTCCTACCTTCATGAAACCTTGTCGCGGATATATCTATCGAAAAGTCTTTCTACAGTTTTTAATAGAAAAGGTGAGAAGCTGTTGGGATATATATATCCTTAGGTGAAGTACACTGAACTGTCGATTTCAGTCAAGTTTGGGGGTTGCCTGCAAACAGCCTTGGCCACAAGTCGGGGGATCAGAACGTAAAAAGTCAGGGCCTCCTAAACTGTTTCCAAGTTAAATGCATAATATTGCGCAATATACTCGACTGAGTACTCGCGCACTGCGGCCCTTTTGAAGCGAGAGTCGCAACCGTCTTCCGCCTGCTTTCGGAATGAAGACTAATCTCGTATCTCTCCATGCCGACTGAACATATCCCAATGTCAGACTAGCCCTAGCAGGTCTCACGAGCGGTAAAATGATCTATATGCCATCCCGACCAGGAGACTTGTAAGGAATGAAAGATAAAAAGACTGAAAGACTAAGGGTAATCTGAGAATGCCAATAAGAGCACTGATAGAACTGTTGACGCTGATTTAACCATACGATCGTAGGCTGAAAAATTACGAGTATATTTATAATAAAATACGTGTAATTCAATCACAAAGAGTATGAAATGCACTTACTGAAACATGGTAAATACAACTTATTTATATTTTTGGTACAAAGCTGTAATATGTGTGTTGCTATTAGATGAAATGTGTAATTCTATCAACATTTACCTGAGTCAACTATCTTTAAAATGTTTACGTTTAGCAACACCCCTTGTATGAATGATTTACCCGACAGGGTTTGTTTTGTTTACAACAGGCGCATCTCTCTCGCGCCTGCGCGTCTGCCTTCATGAGCAACAGGAATTGAATGGCCAGAATAAACATCCTGTATGGCTGTATCTATACTAGCAATAAAATAGAGTTCATCTTATCATAAATATTGTTGTATCGCCAATTTATTTCTATCAGTGAGCATCCAGGATTCAAAGAGTAGCTCGTCCAGTCTAGCCGCCTCTAACCGTTTCTGAATGTCTGTGCAAAGGTTGGTCCAGCTTTTTTGTTTCACATTACGTATTGCACCCCAGTATTCATCCCTAATTGTCGTAAATGAGGACCACAGTTCATCCGTTTAGCTATAACTGGCACGTCTAAACCTCTCTCTGGTTTCTCTGCGAAGCTCTTCGAGTTTCCCGTACCACCAGTGTGTTCACCACATACAGCCTTTCAGAATCTTGAGAGTTGAAAATTATTTTTATAAGTAGATTTGACGGTCTTCATGAAAATCTTGGCTGCCATCTCCAGGGTGTCCATATGTCTGAATGGCCTGAACACATTCGAGAGTGCACGCCTTAGATACGTGGAAAACTGGTCTGAGTCCGTTCATCTTGGATTTCTGGCCCACTCGGGGCCCGCGGGTACGATGGATTTCAACTCAAACTCTATCGGTGACTGATTTTAGAGAGTGAGTCCGTCTGAGACTCTCCGCTGCTTGACATAATCTCTAAAACTACCGGTGCAGCGAGTGATGTCGATGGCTTTCTTCCTGACCGAACTATGAAACGTCGGGCTGTTTTCCTTGTTACAAATATCGAAATCACTAGTGCTTAGGTATTCCAATAGATTATCACCTCTTGAGTTGATGTCCGCACTGCCCCACAAAATATGGCAGAAGTTATCATCGCACCCCAGCAGAAGTGGAAGCGAGTAAACAATATCGTTCGTATCGCGCTATCATATTGAAAGTAGGCTAATCCCTTGACAAGCTTCCCAATTCCTCTCAGATCTGTGACTATGACCATCAGGTCTCTTGAACATTTCTCTAATAGCGAGACAACGTTGACTCCTTTCACCAGTATGCAGGCCCTTAGATTGTCCGCCTTAGGGTCCCTGTAACAAAAACCGGCCCCCCTCGCCTCATATTTTCTTGGTATCTCGAACTGACTAGGGTTCCTGGATGAGTAAGATACTTTAGTGTCTCGCAGCTGTGCCCCTCTGCAGAACCGCAGAAGCGCCGTCACTGTGAGACAAGTTAATTTGGGTAATGGTTTACCCGGGAGTAGTTATTTAGTTCTGCCCCGATGTTCCTCTGTCCCTACAGGCTCCTCCTGTCCCTGGCCGGCAACCCTAAAGTTGAACTGTCCAAGGTGGGAGAAAGGCCTGTTGATGAGAATGTGTTTGTTGAAGTTGAAGGAGGCTTAAAAAAAGAGAATTCACAATCGCCAAATTAAACTTTTCGATGCTCTTACCTTCAATTTACAAAATTCTGACCACAAATGTGGACGAAAATCAATGACCGAGAGCGCAGCGCGAGGAACTTACGTTGTCAAGCGCGAAGCGCAAGAGCCAACAGTTTGTATCAATATAAATGCATATTATGAATTGTAATAATATGCATCAATCGAAATGATAAATTCTTCAGGATAACTGCGAATAAAGATTAAGGCCCGAAAGGAAAAAATAAATAAAGTAATCATGAAAAATAACTTTCCTTTATTTTTTAATATGATAGATCTGAATATAATATAGAAGAGTTTGCATTATGGATAAAATCGAGTGCGAAGCACGAGATGCGTGATGAGAATGTGTTCGTGAAAGCCGAAAGAGCTTTAACAAAAGAGAATTCACAATCGCTAAATTACAGTTGTTGATGATTCGACTTTGAATTCTGAAAGGTCAGTGCATAAATGTGGGCAAGTGCAAATACCGAGCGAGTAGCGCGACTCAAATGTATAATCGAGCGCAAGGCGCGAGATGTAACAGACGCGCGCCTTAGGCATATGAGGAGTAATTATGTGAGAGAAAGTTGACTATTTAAAAGAATCGAATCAAGGTTGAATAATTTGTTAAATGCTGACATTTGGTAAAGTCTATCGATGTTTTCTCAAGAATAAAAAAATATTCATACTTAATTCACTGATAAACTTATCTTAATATGCAATCGTAGGTAATAGGTTTGCAGCTTCTTAGTCGATTTCGTTAAAACAAACTATCGTTAAATTTCAATTCAGAAGTAGCAGGGGTATTTGAAGTTGAAGTTAAGTATTTGAAGTTTCTGAGAAAACAGGATTTACTCAAGAATAGATCTATTGTTCATTACAATTTTTTTTCCAAAAATATTCAATAATTGTACGAATATATCATGGGAGAATACAGAAGCTTGTTTGGAATTATTTCTTAAATATACAAATGATATCTATTCACAGTTGAATAGATGCATAAGAGTAATTAAATTAACCGTTCTTCAGATTCAATTCCCACAATATCACAGCATCTTTCGAAAAATCTCTTGCCAATTTCCTTGTCATTGACGACAGTTCTTATCAAGATTGATTCCTGAAAAAATTCATAGTAAAAGTGTTCTGTATGAAAAATGATCTGGATATTTGATGTTCTAATTAATTACAATAGCTTCAAATGCCAAAAGGCACCCGAGTTTTTTCCGTAAATGCTTCTTTGAATATATTTTCTTAGCATCTATTGCAATTAAAATCAGAATGAATGTTACGTTTTTTGAACAAATTTTTGTGGTTCGTACTTTGAAATAAAAATGTGTACCTTGCAGTCTGCGAAATATTTTCCCGATACATTTGACACATCATCACTGACAGCTAAATAAATGACTGTTTGTGCGGCTTGCTCTGCAGTCTGTAAAAATCATTATATTAATCTTATTCGAATTAAAAATTATATATTTATTATTATCTACCTTACCTTGAAAAAGGTTCCAACAAACGCATTTGCAACAAATGCAAGTACTGAATTCACGTTTTCAACAATTAATGCTGTTTTTGCGTCACCAGGATGTACACTATTTGAAGTCACGCCTTAGAAATGAATTTCAGACTTTAATACAAAATGGCTTCGTTCACAAAATACTAGTATATTATGCACCACGGGATGAAATTAGGACTTTTTCTACGTTTTCAATTGAGGGGTCGGATTCTATAATCGCCTAGCTTTGGCCACTTTAAAAATCAACTCGAAACACCCATTTTTTAGAATACCACAATTTTCGCCTCGTCGTAATTTATTCAATTCCTGAAATTTTTGTTATGAAGTTCGTGGGAAATATTGTTTATGATTTTCTACGATATCTTCAAGCCCACGGGGAATCGTGTGCAGTTCAAGCAACAAAAAAATCCTGCGAAAAGTACTTCAGAAAGGTATAAAAATGTTCCGTATGGAAACTAGTGGTGATTCATAAAAGATCATTATCAAGAAATTAAAAAGGCTTCTTAGTTCAGTATATTAACTGTACAGAAATGATTCATGATGGAGTGGAGTAATAAAAATAGAATTTCTTCCGTAATACGGCATAAACAGTATTTTGTATGAATTTCATCAAGATATTCTGAAATTTGTTTGAATCACGATGAATTGAATTAAAAACAATAGTTTTCAATAAAACGGGTCCTTCGGTTTTCATTCCAAAAGTGGAAAGAGAGCACAAGCTGAAGGCGAGTAGAGTAGAACAGGGCGAGGCAGCCAGGACGCCACATTTTGGTGTGCAGAGCACTTGTTCGAAATGACATCAAATTGTATATGGTGTCGTTAGAAAGCTTGATTCATTGGATACAAAATTGCCTTATGGCATTTTGACGTAGCTTGCACATTGCAATTTCTACAACCGTTTTCCAGAGACGCTATGTTTTTGCTCGACTGTAAAAACGTGGGGCGAGGCAGCCAACCATATAATACACAGACTTATAATAATGTATAAGTTCTTCATTAGGTCCGAGATGATATATAAGAATAAAAAACAAAGTTAAATGTCTTCTCTGATAGTTGCTGCTGTCCGAGGTCTCATAAGGAGTTTATACCTTTTGCGGGCGGCCCCGTCGAGGGCCGCCACAAGCAATTCACTTTCTAGCATTTTCAGCATAATCTGCCGTTTGTTGGCTACCTCGCCCCACACGTGCTTTTTTCAAAACAATTTCACGCATAGAAAGTATTTTTAATGTCGAAAAACCGACCATTTCTTCGTGTTAAATATGAAATTCTACTGCGGGAAATACTCACTTAGATTTTTTCACATAACCTATACACGAAGGATAAACAAACGTAAATCACGAAAATGTTCCTTCTGCTAGTAGTTTTTCACAAACGACGCTGATTTCTGCAAACTGCGACAGTCACGACACTCAAATTTCGGCAAGTACAGCAAGCTAACCTAACTGACCTTACATCACAGAGGTGCGCGATTTCAATTATCGCTGTGAGAATAATAATGAATTGGCTGCCTCGCCCCATTGGCTGCCTCGCCCTGTTCTACTCTACTTAAGCGCAATCCGAAACCCCATATTAAAAACTTGGAAATTTTTTGAAAATTGATTCCTGATGTTACATTGTGTCGACTACTTGGTCTAATAGTTCAGATCCAGGCCAAGATAGATTTGTTCTTGCTGCTCTAAAAAATATTAAACCATGCAAATTATGGATTTTTGAAACGATTTGAATTCTGAAGCTTCAGAAATAAAAGAACCATCGGAAACAGTACAAAGAAATTCGATAGTCCATGATATCTCTAGTAAGTTCGAAACATTGCTTAGGAAATTTCAGAAATTTTAGAAACTTTTTGTAATCAGTTTGAGATATTCGTTAAATTTCCTTACCAGTGCCTCCTAAACGTCTTGAAAATTCATTACTGCCTACCAGATTATATAATTTACTGTTGAAATAATACGGAAAATTCCATTTCGTATTTTTTTCTCCCTTTAGGTCATCAAAGTCTATTTTTCCCAATAAGTGTACACTGGAGGATACGTGTATAATTCGACTTGGTGCTGATTTCTCTAATAAGCCTGTAAACATCGAAGTAAATATATGTGTCAAGAAACCAAAGTTTTGAGAAGTAATGCCCAAAAAAATTAACAATAATTTTTGATGAACCAGCTTTTATTGAAATGCAATAAAGAGGAAAACAAAATAATTTACGCTGAAAAGGGTGGTTACGATAATATTATAATAATAAGGTGACTGAAATAAAAGTTTGGGAAATGAATACTAAAATTTCTTTCTCATATAAATGGTTTCCTGTTTTTGAATACGATAACTTCATGCTGTTATTTTCAATGTAAAACAAATGAATCTGTGTTCTTTTTGCCAACCAAATTTTCAATCCAATCCAAAGCTACGCTATTGTTTGGATTATTTATATTTTAAAGCATACACACAACTACTAAATTGATGCGAGAAATATATTCCGTGAGTAAAAATCATGAGTTCGGTCATTCGAAGGGAAGTATGGTAACAAAGCTAGAACCGAAAGAAGCATGATTGGGATGTGTTGCAGACTGAGGAGGACATCAGCCTTCTGTATTCTGACAATGTAACACATGGGTCATTAAGTCCCGGTGCTGACACACAGGTGGCGTCGCCAATGTCATGTCACTTTGTTTTTCGGCAAGACCAGCCTTCTCGAAAGACACGTGTAAACATTTCTCTTGATACTGCAGTTTACGATCAGACAAAATAATTTTCCGAATTTTTTCGGGCGTTGCTACCTCAATTGGACGACCTATGCGCTCCGCGTCTTCTGTGGTTGTTTGACAGCGTTTCAAGTCTGCATAACATCGTTTTTTTTACCATGGTTGTTTTCGACGGGCACTTTTCCCAGACACACTTTTCAACCCATTCTGAGCTTGAACGATATTTTCCTCCATTGAAAAGCAGTGATTAACACTCGAAACTCGTTCTATCCATTGTTTAAACAAAACAAAATGCAGCGTCACTTAACCTTCAATATTTTGACAGCGACTGAACCGAATCTCATGAAATGGTTACACGTGTCTTTTGAAGGTTGGTACTACCGAAAAACAAAGTGGCATGACATTGGCGGCACCATCTGTGTGTAAGACCCGGACTTAATGACCAATGTGTTGATATTAAGTAATTAGACCCCACGCTTCTATTTTTAGTCACCTCATTATATTATATTATAATTGCAATCACGCGTATGAAAGTGAAATATGTTGTTCCTTTCTATTATATCTGAATAAAAGTTTGTCTTTTATGAAATGATAAAATTTTGTTCTGCTTTTCAGCCTTTCGCAAATGTTTCTTTCTCAAACCAGGAACCGTGAGTAGAGAAAGTTACGTCAACTCAAATTTGATAGAACTTTGTATTCTCATTCTTATTTATTTTTTTTTCCATTTAAAAATGTTTTAATTCAAATTTGATAGAATTTTGTAGTGCAATTCTTTTTAATCGAAATTTTCATTTAACTCTAATTGGATAGCATTTTTGTAATCATCCGAAATAGATATGTATAGAACTTTTCAATTGGATTGGGTGCTGATATTGATTGGAGATGTTGAGTGTGTCAAAATTGAAATGCCACATTTGAATCTACATAAATAGATGCATACATTCATACTTACATTATACATACATGTATGCATACATACCCCTCAATGAAACCCCTTAATGTAACATAAGGTGTACAATAAAATTACCGATCAATAAATTTGTCAGCAAAAAGTGTCCATAGTGGTTAACCTGTAAACCCAATGGAATACCATCTTCAGTTTTTGGATTCACGAGACAATTAACGCCAGCGTTATTGACAAGAACATCTAATCGGTTTTCCGTTTCAAGTATGTCATTAGCAAAGTTTCTAACACTTTTGAAAGAAGCTAAATCCAGGTGTTTTGCCATAACGTTTTCGTTACCAGACATCTCTATGATTTCGTCTGTGGATTGGAAAGAGTTTTACTATAGATTTAATGCTTTCACGATGATTCATTATGATAAATTGAAATTTTAAAGCTTTTTCGAGTTTAAAACACAACATCCAAGCTATACTTAAGCCACCTGCGAAAATAGGACAACTTCTAAACAACTCTAAAGATAAAGAGGCACCTTTCAGTGATCCACGAGTATGGAAAATCCCTTGTTCTTGTGGCAAAGTCTATGTTGGAGAAACCGGGAGGGCGGTGAGCCAACGTATAAAGGAACATGAGAGTGAATACGGGTTATAATATTTAACGCAATCAGCACTATCTGAGCATCATATCGAAACAGGACATAGCAACTTATTTGACAAAACAAACATCATCGCAAAAACGTACAATATTTTTCCAAGAAAACATAGAAAAGCAATAGAAATCTTAAAACATCTTAATAACATTAATAGGGACAATGAATATAATACCAATCCGATTTGGCTTTCCGCTCTATCGGGTTTTTAAAAAAAGACTTGATTGGCCAATCAAGTTCTACCAATCCTCACCATGGGGCACTCTGGCCAATCCGAGGCATCCTAGAGAAACCCGAAAAAGCTTCAAAATTTTTATTTATCAGTCTTACTATAATAAATTGTCAGGTGGGTATTGAATTCTTTATATTCATTTTTAATTGCTCACCTTTAGCATCATCCAATTCTTTAGAATCAACTCCAGCCAAAATAACTTTGCCTCCCCTTTTTGCAAGGTCTGCAGCTATACATTTTCCAATTCCTGAAACATTTTTTGATGATAAATTTAATTTTTGAAGAACAGTTCAAAGAATCGAAAAATGATCGTGTTACCTCTACTTGCACCAGTGACGATTATAACCTGGCCATCTAATCTTTTTCTACTATTGAATTGTCCTTTAGTTATATTATTGTATAGTTTCAATATCAACAAGCACACAGACATATAAAAAAGGTTCATCATTATATTCCAGAAAGTATCTCCCTGAAAAAATGAAAAAATAAGTGACTATAACTTTTAATTAAAATCGATTAGGAAAATGTAGTTAAAGGGTGTTAATAGCAGGATGGCTAACAGTACGTTATAAATGGATAAAACTTCATATTAGCCTAAGCAACATATTTTGCAAAACTGTTTTCATTGGCACAAAAATTGGATGAATTGAAAATATATAAAATTCTTGAAAAAAGACTCACTGATGAGCTAAAATATTAATTTTTAGACACTTGTAGATTTCAGGGTAATTTAAAATTAAAAGTGTTTGACATTAAAAAATTGGAAAACGGAAGCTTTCAAAATTGAAAAGTTTCGGATGAAAATTTTAAAAATCCAACAGTTTCATCAGACAGGAGTTTTAATTCTATCAGTTTTAATCCGAAGCGTTCGCGATTTCAACAGTTATATTTTTCATCAAAACACTTTGAAATTGAATGATATCAGATTGAAATTTTCAAAGTAGGAAAAATTTCTTTAGAGCCAAAACTGCTGAGATTTTAGAATTTTAAATTGTTAAATATTTATTTTCAAAAACTGATTAGGCAAATTCTTCTGAAATGAAAAAAATAATTCACGATCATTCCCAACTTTCAAAATTGGAAACTTATTAGATATACACTTTTAAAATTGAATGATTCCAAGACAAGTTCACAATAAAAATTAATTTTAAATGGGAAGCATTATAAATGAAAAAATTTATATTTCAGAACGTTGAAACTCAAACGAATCCGAACTTCATTCAAAACTAGAAAAAATGTCTCTTGCAAAAAAATTTGATATTTATACTTTTTTGTATGTTAACTTTTTGAATTTGGATTATTTTGAGTAAATTCGGATCGTTGGACAATTTTCAATCTATTTTGATTTTGAAAACATAATTTTTGTCTGTTCAATTTTAAATACTTGGATTGCTAACACTTCCTTTAGAATTATTATTTATTCTTAACAGTTTCACAACAAATATTTTTAAATTTTGAATAATTTATTTAAAAAATCTTCAAATAATATAATTTGAAATTAAGAAATTGCACAATTTTAAGCCTTTCGATTCAAATTTTTTTTTTTCAATTTGAGTTGGAAATGTTTAATGTTTTTGAACATTTTCAAGTGAAAAAAAAAACTAAATTATCAACGCCTGGTGAAAAAATTCTCTCATTTTTAAGGCTTGAGTTTTAGAAATTATTTGTTCAAGTTTTCATTGTTTAGAATTCATTTTGGAGGCATTTAATAAAAAATTGTTTACTTACAACTACTCTGAACTAAAAATTGTGCAAATGTCTTTCAATTTAACATTCCGTGATTTCAAAGAATTAAAAAAATCAGACAATTTTGTATGTTTGAAATTTAAACAAAACAATTTACAATATCCAAATTTAAAATTATTACATCAAAAACTTACTATCAAGGCTTTTAATATGAAATTTTGCCATCCTGAAAAATTCAAAAGTGAAATTCTTCTAACATCATTTGAATTTAAAAGCATACCATTGTGAAATTGGAAATTCAGAGCCTCCTAAAATGAAAAAATCTCAAACCTAAGATTTTCCAATTAAAGCTTGAGAAGCAAAAAAAAAAATTCAGTTTTAAGACCTTCAAAAGTTAAGCTGTTATAGGATTGCGAATTGAAAACTATAACCTCAAATGTGAATTAGGAAAGTTTCAAGTATGATGAATAAATTATTTAGTATCATATCATGTAGTATCAAGTGGCTTCCAAAGTGATTGGATAGATTTTTCTACTAAAAAAATGTGATTTCTGTAAAAAAAAGTCACTTTCATGAAATAATAAAGTCTCGAATTATGCATCAGGATTTTAAAAAATCAATCATGTTAATCTAAAGTGCAAAATAATTAACTGGAAAATCCACGATCAAGCATTTACATACAAGCAGAACCACTTCATGTTGCTTTAAGTGGGAAGAAATGTTGAGAAGGTTTTTGTTCCTCCTGTACAATGTAGATTTTGTGAGTTATGAAAGCTATTATTTAAAAAAAATTAATGTTAATTGAACAATTCAATGATTATTAATTATTTATCATTTATTAAGCAAAAATATTTGTTAATTGATTAAATTTTATCTTACTTCCGTTTAGAAAAAAAGTAATGTTTTTGTCATGTTATGTCTAGGAGTTTATATGATAGTAAACATTAAAAAAAACATATGAAATTACCTCCATTGTAATTTTTGGAATAGCTGGTTGTGTCCAGAAGTATATTAATTATCTCCTCGTTGTAATTGTGTTTTAAAATAAGTTCATATTTGAGATACTAAAATGAACACGTTTCTACTTTTGAAACTTCCAAGCAAAACTTTCGAAACGATATCAATATTGGATTGGATAAAAATATACATACAACTGGAATTCACAATAATTATATTCAAACTAAACTTCAACTTCCTGTGAACAATTTTAAAGTCGATTATACCGATGGAGAATATGGACTGTAGAACAGAAATTTTCAATACATGATTATAAGTACTCCTGATAGTATGAATATGAATAGACCGTTGGACTTTTTTGCTCTAATAATCGCAGGAAAAATATGTGTACAGTTTCCACCTGTCATTTTCAATATTTGAATATCGAGCAATAAAAATGAAACTAAAAATACTTGATTTGATAATTAAATTCTAATAGTTACTGATGTAAATTAAAAAATATTATTGTTTAAAAATATTGCTAATAAACTTTTTGGTTAAGTAGTTATCTCAGATAAAGATCTTTGATGAAAGCTTCAATAAATTCATCAATTCAAAATCATATTTATGGAACATTATGATTATATAATAATATTATGATTAAACAAAAGCTCTATCACAAAAAAAATTTTGCAAATATTTGGATACTAAATTGAAAATTTCAAAGCTCACAATTATTTTCAATGTAAATGATCACTTGCGTAATTCTTTTTTTCTAATCTTGCATCTTACAAGACAATTTCGCGAAAACAAGCTGTCTTTTTTCACAAGAATATGCAGTGTTATCGATAATGTCAGAGAACATCAAAATGTATACATGAGTATACATAAGTTAGTTTACATTTCTCTTGACATTAAATTATTTTGTATACGGATGATTCTCCGGAACAGGGCACATTTGACAAGATTTAAATTTTTGTTAAATATACATTTTTTTCATTGGTGCAGTTCTTTTCAGGTGTTTGTTGGCAAAAATTTCGAAAATTATCACCATAATCAAATATTTCGGTATTGGCTTAAAATGTTTTCTTGAAAAGTTGTTCTTCAATCGTTTGAATAATTTTCCTGAACAATCATTCAACAACAATTTCTTATTGAGCGTTGAAAGCAACCTGTATCTAATATTGAGTAAATGAATATACAACGTAATTTTGGTTTTTTCATTCGTCAACAGATCCTAAGTTTTATGCAACTTAAAATGAAAACTACTATTTGTTGTTAAATGAAGACGCAAAATGTTATGAAATATGTACGCAATGTCACAGTGTCCTCGTTTCACTTAACTTTTGTTAATCTTTCGTCAACTAATATGTTTTCCGTGCACTTTTATATTCCTTTCGCTGGTAAGTTATAAATCCTTTTTTCCTTATAATTTTTGTATTAGAATCTTTTAAAATAGAACGAAGTAATTATTGATATCACAAAATGAACAATTATAAACCTGTAGCAGTGAGTTTCAAGAACGAACAAAGTTCTATAATGAAGTAAAACGTATTATGATATAAATATCGAAGTACACATATTATAGAAAAGCATAAGTTTGATTATCCTGCTCGTTTTCCTTTTTTTGCGATTCCACTTGTACTAATGTTGGTTTGTCGCTTTCGGAACCCATATATAAATATGAACTTATTAATTATTTTTATTGTTCAATCACATATACATAGAAGACGTTTATACATTTTAATATTCTTTCAAAATAATAAATTTGTAATAATCTTAACAAAATAATTATTATTACTACAATAGTACTAAATAACAAAATCAAGTTGGGTGAAGGCCCCGTTAACTAAAAATGTTACTGTGTTGTATTCTTCATAAAAAATATAGAATAAAAATAAAATCTGGATTTAAATCACAATTATGTTAATTTTTGGCCATGACCTCTATAACTTTTAACCTAATAAAGATATTCATTATTTTCTTTTATATTCGAATAGAGTTTATCGTCTTCTTTCAGAATGCGATAGAGAATTAAAAAAAGGTTCAAAATTAACAAAATGACAGCGGTTTTTCTCAAACAATTAAAAATCGATTTTCTCAAAAACCCCACATTTAAATATTTGCCAATTTTTTTTTGAGCTCGTGCTTTGGTAATAGTTTAGCTCGCAAGGTGCTTATAAAATGCCTTTCATCTATTAGCAGAAAATTTGAAAAACATTTAGAAGAATAAAAAGTGTGGGCTTTCAAGAAAATCTTTTTCGTTCGTTTCTTCGAATTTTG
>CAKNXH010001149.1:464740-504674 GCA_932178445.1 Andricus quercusramuli | reverse complement strand
ATAGCGCTTATTGGTTCTAGTTCGCATCCTCATTGGCCTACAGTTAGCAAGCGTTACCAAGCGTTACGCTCGAAAATCGTCATACTCGAAATCGACAATATCGTTGCAAGATTTCTTGATAAGGATTCCCTAAAGTTGGTCACTTGTATGCGCAAAACAGAAAAACTTGCAGTTTTCGGTTATTTGGACTAACTCAATGAATTTTTACACTATAAAATATTATGTTTCGCTTGTCATACATGTAAATATGATAAAGAATAGATCAAGGAAATTTCTGAATGATATTCAAAATTTCACCATTTTTTATTTATGGTGGTGGATGAACATTTGAAGGACAAATTATGGCTGGAGCTGTATGTTCAGGCATGCGTCCGTAAGGAAGACCCGCAAAAGAAGTTAGTATATAATTCCGGTTGATACGCATGTTTACTAGAACCCTTCGATGTTCATCGTCAAGTACTGGACGAATAACTCCATTTTTTATTATTCCAACGATGAAATTGTGTTCTATTCCAACAGTCACATGTGATCCTGCTGTTATTGGATGAATCTGATGTTGCTCATCTTCGTAAAGATGAAGACAGAGCGGGAAAGTAGGCTCCTGAAATATTTTTGCTTTTGGCCTTCTTCTCCAGAACCTGAATGCTGAACCTAATTCTGTAAGAAGAAATAAAAATGAATGTATTCCAATGCTTAGAATCTATTTTGGTTAAAATTTCATTTCTATAGTTAAGAATAGAACCTTTTTTTAAATTTTTTTCGGCTACAAATTAATTTTTTCAACAGAAAACTTAAGTATGATATGCTCAAATTTTCAATTGAAAAATCTTTTTTTTATGGAATATTCATATTCTTGGTAAAAAATTATTTTTGAGGCAAAAAATATATTTTGTTTTCTTGAAAATGAATTAGATGAAGATTTATATATTCGATTTTTGGATGAAATTTTATCTTTTTTAGTTATAAAATAAACAGTTTGGTTCTAAATTCATGTATTTTATTGGAAATTTGGCTCACTCCTTTGAAAATTAATCTTTTTAGTTGAAAATTCAACTATTTTCTGAAAATCTATCAATTTTTATTAAAAATTAATTTCTATGGTTAAAAATATAAGTATTTCGTAACACAAATTTATTGGTTAAAAATTTAATTTTATGAAGCAATTTTCCCAGGTATATAACCTACATTTTCAGAGTATATTTTAGTTTTGCACTACTTTATACATATAGTCTAGTCACTTTTTTGAAGCAATTATAGTAATCTTTCTTACGTAACGTCTTTTTTTTACTTGAGTATAATAGGATGCTAAAATTTTTGTTCAAAAAATGTATATTTTTGTCTGCTAAAAATTAATTCCCTAAATTGGAAATTTAAGTATAATATACTAAAATTTTCAGTTGAAAAAATGTATATCTCTTAGTGAATTATATAAGCCTTTTATATAAAATTATTATTGTTCTTTGAAAACTCATCTTTCAGTTTGAAAAATAATTTTGGTTTTGTTAGTAATTCGACTATTTTGATAAAAATTCGATTTTTCTCTGAAAATTCGTTTTATTTCTATCTTTTTCAGTTAAAAATTCATTTTCTTTTAATTTTTCCTGTTTGAGAATCTATATATTTTGGTTTAAAATTCCTTTCTGTGGTTGAAACTTGAACTATTTCGTTAAATTTTTTTGTTTGTTGAAAATTAATTTTTCAATTTGAAACCTAAGTATAAAATGCTAAGATTTTCAGTTAAAACATGTGTTTTTCTTTCTAGTTGAAAATTCATCATTTTGTTAAAAAATTATTCTTCTTGTTTGAACATTCATCTTTTTGGTTGAAAATCAATTTTATTTTTGTTGATGATTCAACTAATTTTGTAAAAATTAGTTGTTTTTCTTTTGTTCAAAATTATTTGAACGCGAGAATTTTAACATTCGGTTCTTGTTTGGAAATTTATCTTTTTTCGATTTCAAATAAACCGTTTGGTTTCAAATTCAATATTTAAAAAAAAAGCATTTTTTTCACAATTTTCTTTTCCAGTTGAAAATTCATCTATTTCAATTGAAAATTCCTTTCCTTCGTTCAAAATTTAACTATTTTGATATGTATTTGTTTGTTTTTGTTGTTGTGAAAATCTTTTTGATATATAATAATAATTGTTCTTCTTTGAAAATTCATCTCTCAGCTAGAAAATCAATTTTGTTTTTGTTGATACTTCGACTATTTTGGTAAAAATGAGATTTTTTTTCTTGTAAATTAATTGAATGAAAATTTTAATATTTGATTTTTAGATGACAAGTTATCTTTTTTAGTTGACGAATGAACGTATTGGTTTAAAATTTAATTTTTTGAAAATTTGCTCTTTTTATATGATTTTCTTTTTCAGTTGAAAATTCATCTTTTTCAATTTTCTAGTTTGAAAATCTATATATTTTGGTTGAAAATTCATTTTCGGGTTTGAAAATTGAACTGTTTCGTTAAACATTTTTTTTGTAAAAATTAATTTTCTAAACTTGAAACTTGAGTATAAAATGCTGAAATTTTCAGTTCATAAATGTATTTTTCTTTTTAGATGAAAATTCATCATTTTGGTAAATAATTATTCTTCCTATTTCAAAATTCATATTTTTGGTTGAAAATGAACTTTCTTTTTGTTGATAATTTCACTAATTTGGTGAAAATTAGTTGTCTTCCTTTTGTTGAAAATTAATCAAAAAATAAAATTTAAACTTTCGATTTTTGGTTGGAATTTCATTTGAAAATTTTTTTTTTTTCTGAAAATTTTCCTTATTTGAAAATCTATACATTTTGGTTAAAAAGTAATTTCTATGGTTAAAAATAAAACTATTTTGTTAACCATTTTTGCTTCTTGAAAACTAATTTTCTAAACTGAGAAATTAAGTATAATATGCTAAAATTTTCAGTTAAAAAATTTATATTTTTTAAAATTGAAAATTCATCTTTTTGGTAACAAATTATTCTTCTTTTCTGAAAATGAATTAATTCCAATACTTGAAAGATGATTTTAGACTTCGCAGTCAAAAATGGTCTTAAAACAGGAGCAACAGGGTGATTTTTTACAAAAATAGAGGAATAAATTCTTCTTCATAAAATGGATGTGGATACCAGATTTCTAAGATTTTAAGCCAAAATATTGCATTTTAAAGAAAATAGTTCACTTTCCAAACAAAAAAGGATAAATTTGCAACCCAAAAAGACAAATTCTCAACAAAACAGTTGAGTTTTTTTATACAAAATTTGACATTGAAACCCTGAATTAGTTGAAGTTCAAATTAAACTTTGCTACAAAACAGTTGAATTTTCATCGGGTAAATACGTATTTTTCACCAAATTTTTTTTCCAGTGGAACAGCTAATTTTTTCACTGAACTGTTCAATTTTTACAATAAAAATACGAATTTCCTACAAAAAAAGTGAATTTTTGAGTCTAAACTATGAATTTTCAACCAAAAGTGGAGTTTCAACCGAAACACAAAGTCGCACTTTTAACCAAAAGAGATGAATTTTCAAACTAAAAAGACAAATTCGGAAATAAGAAAGACTTTTCAGTCAAGAAAAAATGAAATCTCGACCAAATTATGGAATTTTCAAGCCAAAAAGGCGGATTTTCTACATAACAGTTGAATTTCCAAAAAGAAATCCAATTTTCAATAATATAGTCAAATTTCCAACCAAAAAAAGATGGATTTTCAACAAAATAGTGGAATGTTCAATGAAACAGTTAAATTTCCCACGAAGAGAGATGGATTATGAACCGAAAATGCAACAGTAGATTTTTCAATTAGAAAGAATTAACTTTAGATTAAAAATAATGACTTTTCTACCAGAAGATGAATTTTCAATTTAAAAGGACGAATTTTCTATTCAAAACGACGAATGTTCAACAAAACAGTCGAATTTTTGACCAAGAAAGATAAATTGTCAAAAAAAAACTTAGTAGTTGATATTTCAACCAAAAATGGTTTTAGTTTTTAATAAAAAACAGATGAATTAAACAAAAAATGACGAACTTTCAAGAAAGTAGTTGAATTTTCAACAAAAAAAGGTTATTAAAAAATATTTGTATTATTAACTAAAGAGGCTAAAATTTCTATCAAAAGTGAACTTTGAAATCGCAAAGACGAATTTCAAACATGGAAGCGTAATTTTAAACCAAAAAAGATTTTTCATTACTGGAAAAAAAAAAAATTTTACCACGTTGTTTAATTTTCAAGCAAAAAAGTAGAAAAATGTTTATAGAGTTAATGACACAATTCTCGAATGTTAAAAATAATTTTTCCGTTTCTTATATTTGACAATTATTAAAATAATTTGCATTCATTGAAAGAATTTTTGCTTACAGTAGGTCATAAGAAATTTCTATTTTCTGAAATTAATGTCGCAGGTATGAAAATGCATGTTAAGAGTGATATTTTTTGTGAAAGACATTTTGCAATCATCCAAACAATTGATGTTACTTGATCCTTTTCACAAAAAATATGGCGAAAATTCTGATGTAAAAAATTATTATTCTTTAAATAATTATTCTCAGTTCTGAAATAACAAAATACTGAAAAATCCGCGACACAGTATGAGAGATTAAAAAAAACAAGAACTTTCTTCACCTTTTTTATAAAAAAAGCGGAAGTAAATGATTACTAATTATTTAAATAATCGCAAAACTGTCTCGCATAATGAATGTTACTTTTAATATTCATTGAATCCATCATTAAATCCATAACTTGGTCACTTTTCAAGATTTAAAAGAGAAAAACATTGTTTAAAGAAGTGAAAATTGTTTAAATAATTGTTAAAGACTGGAAAAAAATATTACTCTCAACGTTCGCTTGTTCTGTCATTAACTTCAGAAAAAAATTATTTTTCACCATTTAAAGGCGAAAAAATTGTTTAAATGATTACCGTATATCTTAAAAAAGAAATATTCCTAAAATTAATTAACTGTATCATTTATCCCGAAAAATTATAACTTTCCACAATTCAAAAGCTAGAAAAATTGTTTAAACAAATAATAATTGTTTGAACGATTTAAATTTGGTTAGGAAATATTTTGAAACTTATCACTTATCGAATAAAAATAATTTTGAAAAAGTTTTTAAATACCTTCTTTAGAATTAATTTTACATAAAACTGTGATTTTGCATATTTTGGGGCATTTTCCAAGCTCAATGCAAGGTGGTTAGGGTGGGGAGGAGGGGGGTATACAATTAGAAGATATTGGGTGAAACTTATTTCATGAATATTTCTTAAAAGGCAAATCAACTTTAATTTACAAAGAAATTAATAACAATTAGAGCAGAACAGGGCGAGGCAGCCAGAACGCCACATTTTGGAGTGCAGAGCACTTGTCCGCAATGATATCAAACTGTGTGTGGTGTCGTTGAAAAGCCTGATTCCTTGGCTAGAAAATTGCTTGGTAGTATTTTGACGTAGCTTGTTCATTACAGTTTCTACAACCGTTTTCCAGGGACGCAATGTTTTTCCTCAACTGTAAAAACGTGGGGCGAGGCAACCAACCATATAATACACACACGTATGATAATGTATAAGTTCTTTATTAGGTCTGAAATGTTATATGAGAATAAAAAACAAAGTTCAATGTCTTTCCTGGCATCTAATGAAAAACTCAAAAGAAAAACCAAAAAAACATTGGATAAAATCGGAAAAATTAATATGTCATCTTCGCTGCCACTGTCTGAGGTTTCATAAGGAGTTTGAAGCTTCTTAGGGCGGCCTTGTCGAGGGCCGTCACAAGCGATTCGCTTTTTTAGCCTTCTCAGCATAATTTGCCATTTGCTGGCTACCTCGCCCCATATGTGTTATTTCCAAAAAAATTTTAGACGAAAAAAATATGTTGAATATCGATAAACCAACCATTCCGTCGTGTTGAGCACAAAATTCTACAGCGGAATATACTCACTTAACTTTTTTTACGCAACATATACACGAAGGATGAAAAAACGCACATCACGAAAATGTTCCTTCTGCTAGTAGTTTTTCACAAATGACGCTGATTTTTGCAAATTGTAATAGCCACGTCACTCAACTTTCGACAAGAACACCGGACTAACCTAACCGACTTTACATTAAAAACGCGCGCGATTTCAATTAACGCTGTGGGAATAAGAAGAAATTAGCTGCCTCGCCCCACTGGCTGCCTCGCCCTGTTCTACTCTACTTCTTTTTTCCAGTCTTCCCGAAAACTGAGCTTTTCCGATTTAAAAATCGGTGGTAATTTCGACAGCCCGCGGACACAGGATAATGTTGAACGATTTAAGAAAATATATGGAATTAATTTTTCCGGAAAATAAACAAATTAGGGGAGGGGGTGATCGGTCGCTCAGAATCGAAAGGCGAATTTTTACAGAAAATCAATTTGGCTACCTTAATTCACACCACGTACGGTTCACTTGAAAATTGAGCAGCTTTTAAAATAAATCGCAAAAGAAAAAAAAAATATACATATACTGATTGTTAGTTATAACTAATTCTGTAACATATGTGGGTGTAAGCTTACGTTAGGAAAAAGTAGTTTGGGTTAAAGCTGGTTATTTAACAATTCAGTTATCCACTCGAATTGTTGTGTACTTAATTTTGGTGCAACAAATTTTGCAATAATTAATCAATCCTAATTATCAAGGGTTGATTTGATTCTATTCGAGATTTTTCCATCTCTGTTTTTTTTTTAAGTATTTGTTGCAGAAAATCTTTCAACGAATATTGTCCGTTATTGATCTTATGATTGAATTGCATACCATTGGAACTAAAACAATTTCAACATAAACAATATTTCTTCTGAAGAACGCCTAAATTTATTTTATTTGTGTGTGTATGTTATTAAGGGTTGATGGATTTTGAGATCGACTGTACGTTAAACAATTAGGAATAAGTTAAAACAATTTTGTAGATTTCTTTCGTCCATCACACATATTTAGCGCTGGAAACTATCGTAAAATTAAATTTTTTTATATTACACCACTGTCAAAATTGATAAAATAGTTCATTGATATAAGATTATTATATTTACCAACAGAATAAAGGAAAACAACTAATATGAAAAGCAGAGTGCCGTTAAAGATATTCATATTCTTTAAATCGATGAAACTGCCTCATGGAAAATTTTTTGTATAATATAACTAATGAATAATCCGCAAACATCTTTTTGTATATATATACTAGTCGCTATCTGGCCCGTAATTCTAAATGATTTCATTGTCAGATGACATGTGGGTGGAGGGGGCGGTAAAGTTTATTTTTCAGAGACACTTGCACAACATGATTATTTCCATTGTAAATGCGCATTGAAAGATTTATGGTATGTAATTAAGGCACATAAAAACTGATCTAATTTGGATGATGAGTATTGAAGAGAGTGAGAAATGTACTTTATAGAAAAATGTTTATTAAACATATCCACTTGGTTTGTTTTTCATCAGTCAATATTGAGGTAAAACTTAATAGAGAGACGAAGTAAGCTTCTGTCAGATAGAAAGTAACACTTATTTGACGATTAAATATTTAATAATGAAGAATAAATCGCCTATTCCAATTGTTCGCTGCCTAAAACTACAGTTTTCAAGAACTGATAAAAAAAATAAATTAATAGAATTATATGTTGTTAGTTATATACGTATTAAGTAAGTGTAATTAAATCAAAATTTGAAAAAAAGAAGGCTTTTTCAAATTAACTATTTTTCTCTCGTTTATTATAGTATTATTATATTATTATACGTTTCTTTATACTGTATTATAGTCTTGATTATAGAATGCTAACAGACGTGAGCTGTATTTACAGAAGTATAAAAAGTGAGAATTATTCATGTTAATGTAATTTGTTATATTTTTGACAGGACATATACATTAAAATTTAAAGCTTATAAAAAAATTCAAGAATAGTAATTAAAATTATATTCGATTAATTTATGCTGGAGGCAATCAAAGTTGTGAAATAAAAAAGAAAAAGGAAGCCAAGTGCAAGTACTAGAAAATTTATACATAGAAGTGTTTTTTGATAAAAGGGATTAGTTCAATAAATTATTATTTTCATTTTTTCATTTTTTCATTTTTTGTATTAGGAAAAAAGATTGATGTTTTAGGGGAATAAAAAAATATTGGTGCACCTAGTGTTTTCTTTTTATAATAAATAAAGTTGTGGCAACATGAAAATGTCAGTAATGAAGTATTATATGACAGGCATGCTGAATATTTTTTTCTTCCTATATTCCTCTCAAATATTGATTTATTCTTCTTATCACACAAACAAAATTATTTATCAAACTAATTCATTAAACTAATTTCTTTTATCAACGAATACTTTGACATAAATAAATAAAACTTCCAGTGAGAATAAAAAATCCGCATACAGTAATAATCTTTTGTAACAACATTCCAATAATAATGTAATCTACAGTCCACTTTTTTAAGCTCTTCTGGATTTTGAGGTCTCTATATTTCTTTAATTTTCAAGATACATCACTCAGATTTACAGAATAATAATTGTGTATAATTATTATTATATAATAAAATATATATATAACATGAATATATATTAAAATAATTATTTTATCTATACTGTGGGTAATTAGTGTTGCGTGAACAAAAAAGCATGTTGACATTTTAAAGTTAATTGTTATAAAAAATGCAGACAAAGATCGTTTTTTTTCAAATGTTTCGAAATGATATGGATAGTAATAATGACTTATGAATTTTTGCCATACAATGTTATTGATTAATATATTAAACAATTTATGTAAACAGATACATAGAGAACATATCTATAGGCAGAAGGGTATAGTTTCTTTTTTAAAATTAAATTTCTTCAAATTATAATGTTTATGAAATGATATTTACAGATAAACATTTGTCATCCACATCTTGAATATAAAAAAAAGTATTAGCATAAGGTAATTAGGTAATTAGGTAATTAGGTTTGTATAATTTGTTCATTGATCTAACAAATAATATTTGACGAAACAAACTTCATCAATTTAAATCACTGTCAATATAATTTAAAGACATATTTCAAAGAAATAAATATCTCTTCCTGCCCGTAAATATGCTCAATGTGAATTTGTGTATATAATTTGTCTACGAAGTAAATAAATGATCTTTGAACAAAAAAAAATTTAATTACTGAATATCACTGTCGATATGATTTGAAGAGAATTTAAAAGAAAAAAATGTTTCTTCTGTCTATAAATGTGCCTTATACACTTTTTTTACATAATTAGTTCATAAAATTAACATATTGTTTCAGACGATAAAAATTAAACAGTAAACATTACAATCAATACGAGACAATTTGAAGACAACTGCTCGTAAAAACGATGTTGTTATTTCAATAAATGGGCTTACCGTAATTTTCTTTAGATAGTTTATTTATAAAATCACCAAATAATTTCTGGTGAAAAATTTTTGCATCAGTATATCATATTATCGATAAAAGTCAATCAAATTCAAGGCGAAATTTCTGCCTTGAAGTTGGAATATAAGTTGAACACGACAAATCTATATCGATGAAAATTTGTAAACATAATTTGTTTATAACAATCAACGATCATAAGTTGACAATTTTATTCATACATTTCTACGCATTAAACATGAATGGAACATTCTAATTATTTAAAAAATAGCTAGAGTAAAGGCAAAGCTAAAGTTAGGATCACATTGTTACATTAGTGTTTTCGGTAAAACATCTCATCAAAAATTACTTATATTCGCAACCTCAAGTTACAGTACCGACAATTTCAAAAAGCACAACAAATTTCATTCTTCCTCGTTATTTTGTAGCCGAAAATTTTCTTTTGGATTCTGGTGAACAGAAAAAATGGTATCCTACGCTGGTATAAGTACCTATAAGGCCGTACTTAAGGTGCTTCGTCAGGCTTGATTTTTAGCACATGTATTCGTTTTGACATGATTTCCGCTACACAGATGAATTGCTCGATGTAATATTTGAACCTCATAATTTCAAGCGCATAGTGCCCAACAAGTTAGTTTCTTTTTTTTCTAAATGGTCTTGTTTTTTTTTTTCTTATTAATCGAAAATCTGCTTTATTTATGCGCCTTCAAACGAGCAATCCACCACCGGGAAAGTACCCACGGTGAACAGAATACAGGCGCTCCGAATTAGAAAGGAAAATCTTTATATTAAACCATGAACTTTTTCGTGGATGCTTCACCCCAGGCGGTCAGCCGTAACTCATCCGTCCTTTCATTGTTACGGTGTGGCATAATTCGAGCACCTTGAACGAAATTTATAATTATTAAAATATGCAGAAATTGAATGTTCGTATGCTGCATTAGGTTCATTACATAATTACGAGACGATTAAAGAAAGATAGAAAAAAATCGGTTGACCCGTTCAATTTCTGTTGGGATTTTTGGTAATGTTGCATTTTATTCGAGATTACCTTTATTATTGAGAACATTTACCGATTTTCCGAATCCTTTTTTTCATTTTTGTTTTCAAATTATATCATTTTCAAATTTTATCAGCTAATAAAAATGTCATCGATCTATGTCTTTCATAAATTTTTTAACGCAAAAGATTTATTTTATACAAAAAAATGCATTTTCAACTTTTAAATTAGTATAGTAAGTTGAAAGTATAAAGTACAAAGAAAGTATAAAAAGTATAAAACAGTATAAAAGTTGAAACTATAGTTCAATTTTCAAGTCAAAGAGCTGATGAATTGTCAACGAAACATGTAACAGGTGACATTTCAAACAAAAAAGATGTTAATTTTAAATAAAAAATAGTTGAATTCAGCCAAATAGACGAATTTTCAACAAAATACTAGATTTATTAAATAAAAAAGATTAATTTTCAACCAAATAGTTGCATCTTTAACCAAAAGAGAATAAATTTGCAGCGAGAAGATTACTTTTCTACCAAAAAAGACGAATTTTGAACAAACTTCCAACAAAAAAGGTAAAATAATTAAAAATTTTAATTCAAAATGGAAACAAAACTTCAATTTCGATTCATTTCATTATTATCTAAAATATGGAAAAGTATCAATATTCAACAAAAAATTGTAGTTAAATTTTCAGTGTACTAAATTAAGTTCTAAGAAAACAAAAAGTTTTAACTAGACGCGGGGCGACAACGCGCCACCTTCTTTGTTTCTCGGCGGCGGCGGGGCGCCGCACAGTAAGAATAAAATAACTTTTTGGTTCAAAATAACGTACAGCCCACAAATATTCACCGATGTGGACAAAAAAAACTTCTAACTTTCATGAAGAGAGATTAGTTAACAATGTTCCAATATTATATAACAAACAAACAAATTTAATATAACAATATTATTTGTTGAAAGAATGTTTTCTACGATCATCAATAATTTTGAGCTTTTTGGAATTCTATTGCAAAAAATTTGGATGAAAACAATATTATAATGAAGAACTTTCTTCTTAAGATTATTATTGTTAATATTATAAACAAACTTAATGAACAACTGCATTATTCAGGAATTCATGGACAGAAAAATTCGTTTTTTTTCGATGTCAATGTTTATAATTCGAAACTTTCTGATAATTTTAGCAAAATTAATAATTTTTTCATTGATCTTGTAATTTATTTAAACAAATATAATTGAAAAATGCATTATTCGGGCATTTGGCGGCAGAAAAATTCTTTTTTTTCTATGCCTGTCCTTTCAGGTGGAAACTTCATAACAATTTCAGCAACATTCATGATGATTTTATGAATTTTATGACTTTTTTAACTGATTTGATAATCGAATGCATTAATCAAGCATTTTCCGACAGAAAATTTCGTTTTTTTCGGTGTCGACTTTTTCAATTAGGAACTTTATGTATGTATGTATGTATATTTAGTCTCTCCCTTTTACGGGTTCGAGGGCCTCCGCTCCCTGTACATATATTTACACTTCATCCTTAGTCTAACTTATCCGCTGCTTATATTCTAATGCTTCGCCTTACATAATAACAATAATATTAATACTATTCTTCTTAACATTCTAAAATGAGCGATCTTCCAGGGCTTCCGTTTTCTCTTACCATCAAGTGCATTTTCACCGATTTGAAATTTGAAATTTTTCACTGGTTACTTTCCTTTAAACAGGATTACCCGTTTGGCTCTGCCCTGATCCCTTGCTGTCTCTTAATTCTTCCAGTTTTTTCATCCACATCACTCCCTGTCCATTACCATCCAAGATCCATCTCACACACTCATCCACACTCAACTGTCCATCTTTCTCTCATGTACACCTCTCTGATACATAAGCCCATGACTCCACTTCGTATCCACATACTCTGCACAGATTGTCCTCTTCATCCATCCAATATCTACAAGCTCTCACTCCTTCCCCCATTCTAAACCGTACCACCCTATTCCATTTGACTTCCTTTTTCATCTTTTGCAAATATTCTGGTTCCGTCAACTATTTGACCATCATATACCACCTATTGTACCTAGAATCCATAATCTTTCTCCATCTCTCTTCTCCTTGTCTTACTAATAGATCTAATTCTATGTTCTGCCAATCTAGAAGCCCTTCTTGTATCTCACAAACCCTCCTGATTTTTGTCCTTTCTTCATCCCATTTCGAGTTTCCCAAATTTCCTCTCGTCTCCTTGTTCCGAACTTCGTCCAAGCATACTTGTGCTATTCTGCTCCCCTCTTCCCTTTTCAGCTTCTCTTCAAACCTCCAGGCTCTCTTAATTTGTCTCCTTACCATTTTCTTCCTTCCTAGTTCTTACCTCAACATGTATCCTGGGCAACTCCAACTAACCCCCATTACCCATATCAGAAATCTCTCATGCATGCTTTCCACTTTCCTATGTTCCTTCCATCCCCATACTTCTACCCCATAACACAATACCGCCATACCAACGCATCAAACAACCAGACCCTCATTCTCCAATCGTCCTTGAACCTTCTCTTTCCTATACCCCATACTTGGCCCATTACTTTGCTCGCACATTCGATTCTCTTCCTCACCTGCACCTCGTTTTTCCCTTCTGCCTCAAACCAGAAACCTAAGTAACCGAACTCCTCCACACTTTCGACTGTTTGTCCGTTCATCTTCCAACCGTAACCTATTTTGGTCTTTCTCTTTCTGAAGCACATCAACTTGGTCTTCCCTACGTTCACCGTCAGTTCTTTTGCTCCTACATACTCTTCGAAGATTGTTATCATTAGGTTCATCCCCTTCTCATCGTCTGCTAATAGAACTACGTGGTCCGCGTATGCTATAGAGTATAGTTTGCTATTACCCAGAATCGTTCCCCTATTCCCTTTCTCCTTTAGCTTCTCCTCTAAGTCTGCCAACAGCATATTAAAGAGCAGCGGACTCAACGGGCACCCTTGCCTAAGATCTCTTTCTGTCCAGCAAACCTCCCCTTTTTTCCCCCCTATCTTCACCCTAATCCTGGTTCAAGTAGGAATTTCCTTTATCCTCTTCACTAGCCCTTCCTCTATTTCCCTCTCTTTCATTGCCTGCCATAGAACTTTTCTATTCACTGAGTCAAAAGCTGCTTCAAAATCTACGAACAAGGCTACTAATTTCCCTTTTTTTCTCCCTAAGATTCTGTTAACCAAGTAGTTGAGTACGTAAATATTATCTATTGTTCCCATCCCTTTTCTAAATCCCGTATGATTGTGTGGGATACTTTGTTTCTCTTCTACCTGACTCTCTAACCTTTTTCTTAGAATTTCCGCCTATATTTTATAACCCACTGGCATGAGGGTGATCCCTCTGTACTCCTCTACCTTCCTACCATCCCCTTTCTTGACAAGTGGTACCACCAGCCCTGTCGTCCACTCCTCCGGCCATCCTTCTCCTTTCCAGACCTTGTTGCAAATCTTCCACATCCCTTCCCTAATCCCTTCTCCTCCATACTTTATCGCTTCGTTCTCCATACCATCCTCTCCTGTAGCCTTGCTTCTTTTTAGTGTATCTATCGTCCCGTCTTTCTATTTTCCCCTTCGATCCTATTTTGTTCTCCCCTCAGCAGACCCTTAAAATAATCCGTCCATTCATCCATTTCTATTTCTTCATTCACGCCCCTCCTTCCCTGTTTATCACATCCCAAACCGTACCTTCTTTGATTGCTTTTTCTACTTCTTCCTTGTATTCCTCCTTTCCTTTTTGCTTTTTCCCTTCCAGCACCCTCTCATGTTCTCTTTTCCTTCTGTTGTACTCCGCCTTCTCTATTTCTCCTTTCCACCATTTTCTTACAGACTCTTTCATTCTCTCCTTACTCTCCCTGCATTCCTCGTCCCACCAGCCTCTCTTTTTCTCTTCTCTTCCTTCTTTCGTACATATCTCATCTCTTACCTTCTCAATCGACCCTTTCAACCTTTCAATCGACAAGTCTACTTCCTCCTCCTTTTCATATCTAACGTTTCCCCTGTTCCATTTTTTGTTCAAAAACTTGTAGTTTATCTACCCCCAGTCTCCCATTTTCGTGGTCCTTCCCCCCCCCCCTCTTTCCTTTCTCCCTCCGCCACACTTGTGGACGCCACCTTTTAGTGTCGCCATTACTGGGAAGTGCTCGGACCCTATCTCATTCCCCACCTTCATACTGCATATCATATTCCTCATTCTTTCTTCCGCCAGGATGTAGTCTGTCACTGTTTCTCCCTTACCTATATATGTGATCTCTCCTTTCTCATCTTCTTACATATTGCCATTACATATGAACCAACCTGTTTCCCCTATTACTTCTAGTAACCTTCTCCCCTCCCTGTCTATCTCCCTATGTTTGGAGCTCCTTATATAGGCCTCCTCTTTTTCTTCCCAAGTCCCTCCCCCTTGCTCACCAGTCCAAGCATTCAAGTCACCTCCTATAAAAACCAACTCTTCCTTCTTTTCCTCCATCCACCTCCTTATTACTCTTCAACCTTCCTCTTGCCCTCTCCTTCTATATACACAAACCACCGCTATTTTTACTTTTCCAATTGCAATCCTTCTTACCATTGTTCCATCCTTTTCCTCCCTATCCTTCTCTGTTCTCCCTTCTACTGCCAGTACTTTTCTCACCCCTGAGATCATGCCGCCCATCCCTCTACCTTTAACGTGTTCCTTTCTTGCTTCTTGCATTGCCCACACATACCCTTTAGGTAACATCCTTTTCATCCCCTTCCAATCCTTCTCATCTGCCCAGGTTTCACTCATCATAATCACAACCCATTTTTCTAACTCCCGCCAAAAACCTTCATTCTTGTTCTTCAAGCCGCACACATTCCAGAAAGCTATTTTTACGTTTTCCCCTCCCTTCCCTCTCCTATCCTCCTTGCTTTTCTTCCGCCTTGCTTTTTGGAAACCCCTATCTTCGATCGCTAACCTCTTCTGTATCTTCTTTTTTTCTACCATTCTCAACTCTTTTTCTCTTCTTCCTTATTTCTTCTGATTCCTCGTCCCAGAACCATTCCTCCCCATTTATCCATAATCTGTCTCTCCCTATCCATACCATGTGCCCCTTTTTCCTCTCTATCCACGCCCTCTGGTCTATTTGCCATCTCTTTTTCCTCTCCCTCCATGTCAGATCCTCTTCAATTCTTTCCCTTCTTCCTTTCAATAATTTTTTGTTCTCCATATTTTTCTTTTTCTCCTCCTCATTTATAAAAAAAATGCATTATTGGGGCATTTCTTTTATGTCCGTCTTTGTAGTATTTTTTAAAACAAATTTAACGACCAAATGCATTATTTGGGCATCTGTGGACGGAAAAATTAGTTTTTTTCGATGTCAGTCTTTTTAATTAGAAACTTCATGATAACTTCAGTCAAATTCATAATTGGTTGATGAGTTTAGTATTTTTTCAAACACAAATTTAATAATCAATTGAATTATTTTTTTTTCATGTTAGTCATTTTAATTGGGAACTTCATGATAATTTCATTAACACTTCTTTTCAATCTGGTTTTGTCTTTCGATAAAGACCAAAGTAAATCACTCACCGACAATGAGTACAGTTACAATATCTAAAATTGTGCAAAACATGGATCGATGAAATTTTTATTAGCTGATAAAATTTGTGAATGATATAATTTGAAAAAAAAATGAAAAAAAGGATTCGGAAGGTCGGTAAATATTCTCAATATTGAAGGTAATCTCGAATAAAATGCAACATTACCAAAACGGGGTGTCCGAGAACTTTCTTTTCAAAATTCCCTCATTTTTCCTTTTCTAATTTTTCATTTTCCATGATCATTAATATTCAAATACCAGCATTTTAGTCTTGAAATACTTTTAACATAGAATCTGTTATAAATGGAATAAAACAATATTTCTTCTATAAAAGACGGATTTTTAACAGAATACTTAAATTTTCAAAAAAATAATTAAATTTTTAATATAATAGTAGAATTTTCAACCTAAAAAAATTAATTCTCAACAAAAAGTTTCATAGTTTATATTTTAATCAAAAAACATGAAATTTATACAAAAAAAGTTTTTTGAAATAAAAAAGACGAATTTTCAACAAATAAAGATTTTTTACTGAAGAAAGAAAATTTTACCCAAATTGTTGAACCTTCAATCCAAAAGACGAATTTCCTCTACAAAAATTGAATTTACAAACAAAAAATATGACTTCAGGAAAAAATTATTCTTCTACGAAACTGATGCTTTTTCACCCAACTAAAATGAAATTATGAACAAATTTTTTTTTTTACCAAGAAAGGAGAATTTTCAACTAAAAAAGATCAATCTTGGAAAAATGAAAAAGTTACATTTTCAGTTAGAAAATTAATTTTCAACCGTTGAAAAAAGGCTTTGCAACTAAACAGTTAAATTTTCAACCAATGACATAAGCCTTCATTCAAAAAAATAAATGTTTAACAATGTAGGTCAACTTTCACCCAAGTAGTTCAATTTTCAATTTAAAAAGATTAATTTCTGGAAAAATAGTTAAACTTTCAACCACAGAGATGAATTTTGAATGAAAAATACCTCTTCTAAAAAAAATTATTTCCCAACAAAGTGATTCAACCAAATCTTTCAAATAAAATAGTTGGATAATCAAGAGAAGAAGAAGAATTTTCAACCACAAAGTTGCATTTTCATTAAAAAAAAAAGAAATTTCTACTAAAGCGGATAAACTTATAAATCAAAAAGATAAGTTACAAAAAATATTTGAATTTTCTGATAAAAAACATTTTAGTTGACTTTTCAAGATCGAAATATGGATTTTTAACCAAAAATAAATTTCAAACAAAAAATTGAATTTTCAATCCAGAAAGACAAATTTTTACCAAAAAGGATGACTTTTTAACAAAATTGTTGAACTCTCTACCCAATAGTTGCATTTTTATAAAAAAAAAAAAGAAACTTCTCTTAGAAAATATGAATTTTTATTAAAAAAGAAAACAAATTTTTGAAAAATGGTTGAATTTTAATATAGAAAAGATTCCAGTTGACTTTTGAAGAATAAAATGAGAATTTTTAAACAAAAAATAAGTTTCCAGCAGAAAAGATTTTATTTCTCTTCTGAACACCAAAATATTAAATTTAATCAAAAAGTAAATTTTTTCAAAAATATTTAAATTTTCAAGAAAAAAGCAGGATTTACAAAAAAGAGTTGAACTTTCAACCGAAAAGTTCTTTTTTTATTAAAGAAAGATTAAATATTTCATTTAAAGCAGATGAATTAAAAAAAAACTTCAAAAAAATAGTTAAACTTTCATCCAAATAAGATTCCAGTTCACTTTCCAACACCAAAATAAGAATTGTAAACTATAAGTTTATTCTCTGCTAAAAAGTCGAATTTTTAACCAAAAAGTATGACTTTCAAACAAGATTGTTAAAGTTTCAACCAAACACTTGCATTTTTGTCCAAGAAAAATGAAAACTATTCTACTAAAACAGGTGAATTTTTAAATCAAAAAGACAAATTTTCAAAAAAATGTATAATTTTCATCCAGAAGGATTTTTATAGACATTTCTACAGAAAAATAGAAGTTTTGAACAAAAAGTAAATTTTCTAGGAAATAGTTGAATTTTCAACAAAACCGTTGTATTTTTGGGTTAAAAATTCAACTCTTTTCTTATAATATTAACCTTTTGTCTGAAATTCATATTTTGTTGCTGATAAGTCAACTGAAATATTTTTTGAATGAAAAATATTTTTTTCCGAAAATTTGTCTTTTTAATTTGAAAGTTGATCTTTTTCTAGTAGAAATATTGCATATTTCTTGGACAAAAAATTTTTTTTGCTGAAAATTCCACTACTTCCTAAAAAATTTACTTTTTCTTCAAAAGTTGTATTTTTCTATAGAACAGTCTATTGAAATCCTTTTGAATGAAAAATCAAAACTTTTTTTTCGTATTTTTTGTCTTTTCGATTTGAAAATTCACCTATTTTGGTAGAATTTTCATTTTTCTTGGACAAAAATGCAAATACTTCGTTAAAAATTTGACAATCTTGTTAAAAAGTCATACTTTTTGATTAAAAATTTGACTATTCAGCAGAAAATTAACTTATAGTTTAAAATTCTTATTTTGGTGTTGGAAAGTGAACTGGAATCTTCTTTGGATGCAAGTTTGACTATTTTTTAAAAGTTTTTGTCTTCCATTTCATCTGTTTCAAAAGAAATATTCCATCTTTCTTGAATCAAAATGCAAGTTTTTGATTGAAAAGTCAACTCTTCTTTGGAAATTTGTCTTTCTGATTTCAAAATTCACCTGCTTCAGCAGAAATTACATCTTCACTGGATAAAAATGTAACTATTTGGCTTAAAATATTAATTATTCTTTATCTGGCTAAAACCTGACTATCAATACAAATATTAAAATTCAATAATTTTGTTGTAAAGTCATATTTTTCGGTCGAAAATTCTACTGTTATGTTAAAAATTGAACTTTTTCGTAGAAAATTTACTTTTCGTTCAAAAATCATATTTTGGTGTTAAAAAATGAACTGACAAATTTTCTGGATGGAAGTTCAACTTAAAAAAAAACTTGGCCTTTTTTTTATTAAAAATTCATCTGTTTTAGTACAAATCGCATCTTTCTTGGATGAAAATTCAACTATTTGGTAGAGAATTCAACTATTTCGTTGAAAATTCATCCCTTTGGCTGCAAAAATTCGTCTTTTTGGATAAAAAATTCAATTTTGTTCGTGGAAACTTATTTTTTGTTGAAAAATTCAGATTTTGATCTTCAAAAGTCAATTGGAATCTTTCCTGGATGAAAATTCAACTATTTAAATTTTTTTAATTCATCTGTTTTAAGAGAAATTTCATCTTTCTTGGATAAAAATGCAACTGTTGGTAGAGAATTCAACAATTTTTTCAAAAAGTCATCCTTTTTGAGTGAAAATTCAACTATTTTTTCTCAATTTATCTTTTTGATTTATAAATTCATCCGCTTCGGTAGAAATTTTAAATGTTTTGTTGAAAATGATTCGTTTTGAATTGAAAATTCAACTACTTGGGTAAAAGATGAACTACATTTTCGAAAATTTATTTTTCTCGTTGAAGGCTTAGCCTTTGGTTAAAAATGTGACTGTTCAGTGGAAAAGTTTTTTTTTGTTTGTTTGAAATTAATTTTTCAACTGAAAATGTAACTTTTCCATTTTTTTAAGATTGATATTTTTTTGTTGAAAATTCTCCTTTTTTGGTAAAAAAAATATAATTTTCTTGGTTTAAAATTTCATTCTTCTTGGGTGAAAATGCATCAGTTTCATGGAAAAATAATTGTTTGCTGAAGTCATATTTTTTATTTGTAAATTCAATTATTGTAGAGAAAATAGGTCCTTTGGCTTGAAGGCTCAACAATTTAGGTAATATTTTGTTTCTTCAGTGAAAAATCTGTATTTGTTGACATTTTGTCTCTTTGGCTAAACAATTTTTTTGGGTATAAATTTGATGTTTTTTGATTGAAATATGAACTATGACACTTTTTGTTGGGGATTTTTATTTTTAGGGTGAAAATTTAACTATTATTTTAATAATTTAATTATTCTGTTTAAAATTCAAGCATTTTATTGAAAAGCCATATTTCATAGTAGAAAATGCATTTTTTTGTTTAAAATAAATTAATAAATTTGAAATTTGTCTCTGAAATACTGTTTTATTCCGTTTATAAAAGATTTTATGTTGAAAGTATTTCAAGATTAAAATGATATTTCATCTCTGAAAGACTTATTATTATATCAATTTTTATTTTTAAAAAACCTATATTTTTTTCAAACTAGCTGTAATTTATCATTAGAATGGCAATAGTAACAAAAAATTAAAAGATAATCTTTCATGAAAAAATGTTTGATTTTCATTTGCTTGAACAATTCTTTCAATAATGTATGTTACGAGAAAAAACCAATAGCACCATTCGATTCTACGGGAAAAATCACATAGAGTCCATGTGTTAAACAATTTGTTTCTTAAGCCTATTTGTTATGTAATATAAATAAGCAATTATATCGTACAACAGTAGTAATTTATCCGTAGAATTCAATGTTGCCATTTGTTTTTTCATAATAGCTTGAATAGTTTAAACAAGTTCTTTGAACAGAACATTACATCTCTTTCTCATGAAAAATTATTTTTTAGAGAATCATACTTATGCTAACATTAAATCTTCCACTATGTCATTTGGTCTGCCCCAGAAACTTAATAGTTCACAAAATTATCCATAACTTAATGATTTCTTTATAAACCATAACGTCATAAGAATTTTTCTTCACTTATAATAAATCTTACAATAAATTACAATGAGTTTAAGAATGAATAATTTTTTTCTAGAACAAACTGATATACTGTTGAATTTGTTTAAATGAATTGTATCATTAATTAAATTATATATATGATATTTTTGAATATTTGTGATTTGTATGTTCGTCTTTATTAGTTCTGACTAACAATTACTCTACTTTAGAAATTAATTCAGAGATAAAAGTCATATCGTTCAAACAAACAATTTCCGCTGTAGTTATAAATAATCATCAGGAAAACAATATTCAAAAAGTAGCTTCTTTCACTTTGTGAGGAATTCATTACAGACTTTTTTTGGAGGAAAACTTAAATTGTTTAAGAAATGTATCCTGTGGACGAATTTGTACGAAAAAATCCATTTCTGGACCTTTGTTGATTCTAAAAAATTGCCCGTAATTATTTTTTGTAGCATCCCCAGTTTTGAGACACCCTCAGTAAAAAAAAATGGTTTCTACAAACGTGTCTGTCTTTTGGTCTGTCTGTTAGTAATCTGACTGCACGATGACTTTCGAAGAAATTTTTCAATCCGAATTTTGATTGGTACACTCTTTTGTGGTTCATAAAAGCAGGTCAAGTTCGTCAGCCAGTCTTCTAAAGCCAAAATGTATGGTTTCAGTTATGCATCACTGCTAATAAAAGATAATGCAAAATAAGGAACGAAATAATAATAAATACTTAAAAATAAAACTTTTACTTTATTTAGCAATATCTACACAAGCCTTCGTGGACGTAGGTCCAGAAATAAATATAACATACATTTAATATGGAATAGAGTTCAACAAAAGTTTTAAGAGAAGGGACTTTTACCCAATTTTTATGTAGAAAGACTGAGCACTTGGGTGCACTCAAGTTTACGGGCAGATTTTATAGTATTTATGGTGCTGGCAAATGACTAACTATGGCTGAAGCAGTTCTTTCCAAGACTTCTCCGTAAGGATTATTATTAGTAGAACTCAGTGTATAATGCTTTCTGGTATGTGTGTTTACTATAACCTTTTGGTTTTGAGCATTAAGCATTGGATAAACAACTGAGTTTATGTATAATCCATTTATGAAACCATTTCCGATTCCTACAGTAATATGTGATCCTTCTGGTAGTGGACAAATTGTACCACTTCCGTCTTTGTAAGATTTAACATGGACGCGATAAAAAGGCTCTTGAGCCACTTTTGACGTTTTTGTCCAATTCTTCCAGAACTTACACTTGAATGGCGAAGATAATTCTGGAACAAAAAATAAAAATGGATGTAACATTTATTGCCGCTCATGTTTGCGTGCTATTTGGCTTCAGTTCATCCTACGGTGGAATATAAAAAAAGTCTACTATGTCCTTAACAGCAATGCAAAAAACAGCAGTTAATTAAAAAATGTGAACATATCTTGGACAAATTAAAACGTATTTTTCGTGACTGGGAATTGAGTACTTCCCACACCAACAATCCAAGTCGCCATTGTGATACCTTCTACCTCAGACGGTATTGCATTTAAGGATGAAAACGATAGATGGAAATCAAATTAGGTTTAGGGTTGATTGATAAGGAAAAGTAAAATAGATCAGGTATGTTATCCTAGTGGATGTGGCATGGACTATAATGTTGGAGTTTTATAACACTATCTTGAATATCATAATTTCAAAAAAGTTGAACACAATCGCCTTAATTATTGAAACTTTTCCATTTGTCACGTTCGTCACTTCTATAGCCTTTTTTATTTATTATATAAACCTTTAAATGAATCCATATATTCTCATTTCCCACTTTTGAATTAGTAAATATAAACTAACCCAATTAGCACTTTTATACTCATATTCAAGGCAAACGTCCAAATAATCGTGACAATTGTTTCGTTTTTATCTAATCTTAATGATCTGAAATTCCACTAGATATTATAATACGAAATACTATTTTGAATGGCAAATGGTATGACATGGCTTTACGAATTACGGACTGCTCCATGTATTTTTTTTTCGCACAGGTTCAAATACCATAAAAACTATACAAACAGATACTGAAGCTGACTTAAGAAAAAAAAACCATGGTTGGAATTATATCCAAAAACAACAAATTTGCGATTTCGAGAAGATATTTTTGAAAACAATGAACCAATGTTTTCAAAACAGAAATTTTTCCTTGCCAGGAAAACTATCCGCATTTCTCAAAATTACAGACTGATATGTTTTAAATAAAAAAATTAAAAATGCAATAAAAAATGCACTTACATTATAGATACAAGATATAATTATATTTACCAATAAGATTATAAAAGACTGCAAAAGTCAACAATAAAGTACCGGTAGCAATCTTCATATTATTTGAATATAGGAAACTCCCTCCTGGAAAACTTTGTGTCAAATAGTCTTTTGCAACATCTTTTTACATCCATATATACTAGCCGCTATCTCGTTCTTCCTTCAAAATAATTCCATTGTATGACAGATTAGAGGGATTGAAGTTTATTTTTTTCAAATATGTGCATTTCATAAATATATTTCCACGCTTAATGCGTCATCGGATATACGCGCCGCAAATAATATGTCATAAACTTATGCAAATGTAAGATGTTTACGTAAATGGTGTTATAATTTGAATGACATGTAAATATCAATACACATTCCAGTAAAGCATTATAAATTCAGTCCAAGAAGAGTTCGATGAACACCCAGGGCCCTGAAGTAAAGGATTTATAATTAATTAACAATGAAATGGAAATTTTCTGTTTTGAGAGCATTTCCGAATAATACTTTGCGATATATAAGATATCAAAACATTTTGAAATTTAATAAAAATGTAGCAGTCAGAGCGCTTTCAGCCCACTGCTACTCCACTTGTTATATAAAAACTATTTGTTATGTTTATATCTATAACTTTTGTTAACATCTTATTATCGAGAAGAGAATAACTATGACAATGCAAAAAAAAAGAATGGAAACCAGAGTCACATGATTCTTGCATTTGAGATTATGATACTTATGATATTACTGAATATGATATATGTTCAATAATTGTCGAAAATATTCGAATTTATGTTGGCGATCATTAGAGAACGGTTTCACTGATTTATATGAAACTTGCAGAAAACTATAACAAAAAAGTAATAATTTTCAATTGCCTATAAATGTTAAAATTCAAAGAAATATGGTTTCAATTTTTTCATACAACTCTTGTAGATATACTAGATGATGGTCCCAATCAATAATGATTCATTTTTCGCAACAAAAAATATCCTATGTTATGGTATGGTGATTTTACTGAACGAACTGTGTCATATCAAAAAGAATACCAAGATATGTCAACGTTATTCATGCTGAAGCTTCACTGTGAGCAAATTATTTTTTTAGGGTTAATTCTAACCGATTCAGATCTTAAAAAAAAAACCCTTAGCATTCAATAAGTTAAATCGACTATAGGCCTGGGTTTGAAATTTTATTTTGTATAATTTATCATTCGAAGACATAAATTTTCAAACGTAGCTAATCTCATTTTCATCATCGAAGATAAAGAAGGTTCAGATAAAGAACTCTCAGAAAAGTACTCAGCAAGTAAAATACTTATATCAAAATACAATATGGTAATTCTTTTCATATATATTTTTTTTATTTAATTTTTTGCGGATTTCGAAACAACGATCAACATCCCGCTGTATCCTTCTAGAAATTATCAAATAAAAATATGAAACAATGGAACATACCTTTTGTTGAACTTTTTGCATAAAGTAACTTCAATTCAGGAGTTGTTTCGTTTATAAAAAACTAAAATTTTCAATTTTATAAAAACGGATGCTGCTCTGGTAAAATTTCGACTTATTGTATTTTACTTCGTAGATTTCAATACAATGTGTAATACGCAGTCAGAGCAAAGAATACAAAGTTTATTATCTTGATTGTTGTGAAATATATAAGATTTTATACACAAAAACAAAATTAAATTACTTTTGTATATAGAGTTACAAAGAATCGATATTGTTAGAATTAAATAAAAATGATAGATATTGTTTTATATGAAAATGAGAACTCAAATATGCCAATAAATTGAATAAATAATAATAATAATAAATAGTTATAAATTAATTGAAAAATTATACACATTAAAAAATGAGCTATCGCTAAGTGCAAATATAGAAGATAAGGTAAAATAGCCCAGGAATCGCGTCACAAATTTTCTTGGTTTTTATTTAATTTTAATTGAACGTAATTCTGTCTTTTAATATAAACTGTTAAAAAAATGGGTTTTAGCATACTTCACATTCAAACTTTTTTCAATTTGGAAGATTAGGAATATTACGTATACATTAGTAATTTTTATGTAGATCTTTATGAAGTTTTATTTTTTGTATGAATAACTCATGACGAAGAATGGTATCATGCTTGTGGGAAATTGATTTATGAGATGTAATCATCTTAGAAGGAAAAACTTTAACCCTACAATATGTTATCTGATCACATGATTTGGAACGAGAATTGAGATAGTGTCTCATATAAATATATGAAAACGTGCTGTCGAATAATCTTTTGTTGAATTCTACACAGAATTTTTCACGAGGCAGTTTTATATATTCAAAGAATATGAAGATTCTCACTGTTACTCTGTTGTTAACATTAGCGGTCTTCCTAAATTCTATTGGTAAATATAATAATCTGATGTATCTATAATTTCAAGTTGATTTGAAAATATTATTTAGTATTAGGAATAATTTAAAATGGAAATATTTGTATAACTCTTTTCTGCGCAAATAATAATAAGCCTTAATTGATTTAGAGTAACTTTCGATTTAGAGAAAAATTAATAACTTAAAAAAATTGCTAGTCGCGCAAACCAATTAAATATTAGGGCCAACGAATTTAGTTTGTTGCGCTGACTTCTTATCCATGAAGTGTATAAATTCAGATGGAAATCCACTAAAAAAACTTATCGAAAACGATTCGAGGATGCATAGTGAATTTCTACTCGGATTTGAAGTGGATTTAATATGAATTTGACCTTATTATTCTGCAGTTCTGTCAATGGCGTCACAGAAAAAAACGTGTAACGTCCACTACTTTTATTTCTTAGGAAACACATTGATCGTAAATATGACAAATATTTGTTAGGCCTACAATTACTATCGTTGCTAATATGAACTACGTAGAAGTACTTACAGGGACTTTTTGTTGCACAAAACCGTTTAATTAGTTTTACCATCGAACTAGTTGTAGTTTGTAACATTTTTAAAATAAAAAGCTATTTTTAGAGTATAGTATAGAAGATCAGCCCTTGCCCAAGAAGCTAACGTTTGGTCTTCTCAGATCATCCGGACCTAATTTTGGCAGATATGGTTTCATTTTCTCGTGCTAGGGCAATATCATTTCCACTTTAGAATACCATAGCCGCATTTTACACCAAGAAGTTCCAAGGAATAGGGGCAGAGCGCGTCATGCCCACGCTAAATACCTAGAACACATACTATACAGATGTTCCACTTTCGTGGGTACGACATATCTCTACAAACACAATGCGGCCCTAAGAGTGCTTCACTATCATCTTCATCGTTCTTATTGTGTTGGCAGCGACCCTGCTCTGTCAAACGTTCCGATGGAGATAGAGTCAGTTATGCAGAAGAAGAAGTGCCAAATTTTGTGGAACTACGAGTTTCGTACAGCAGTCTCCATTGCACACTCGAAGCTTGGCATAGTTTTCCAGGACTTCGGGAAACAAACTATATTCGTGATCGAATATCTGACTCCGGCTAAATACAACATCGTAGCCAAGTAGAAGGATAAGGGGGAGAGGTGTCGTGAGCATAGAAGGGAGATGCAGTGACTGCATTCAGATTAGTCGGTTAAAATAATTGTAAATGTGAATCGTGATTTTGAAAGTACGAAGCTGTCACAGGTTCGTAACCTCGAAGCCACAACCGCGTGACCGAAACTGCCGAGGCACTTGCGAGAAAGATGCAGATGCTGTCACCCTTAATTAGCTCCAAACCCTCAAGGTACATGAGGGTTTCACCGATCTGTCATTGTCATTTCCTCGTATTCTGTGGCCACCCATCTCATGGTCGTGAGACTTGGCTATAGGTGCGATTGACCGCGGTTATACTCGCAGGTAGTGTCATTTCATGGGTGACAGTTGCTCCCAGTGAAACTCATCCCGGATTCACTGCGTTCCGAAAATTGATGCCGCGACGGTTTCCCAAAGGCGGAAAGCACAGAAGGAACCGCTCGGCCAAGCATTATGACGGCTCGAGGGTCACACTCTCCGCGCGTTGGTTGCATCCAAGAGAAATGATTCACGCAGCCTCGCTTGTTAGCGTTCGGACGGTCTGGATTTAGTCTCAAGGCTACTGCAAGCCATACTCGAAACCGATATTCATTGGAAGTTTTCAGTATAATTGATTATTTATTTTGTCACATTTTAAGTTTGGTATTCATCCATTTCTTTTGCTCCTTACAGAAAGTTTGAATGCCTGGCTAAGAAGGAAAAGTGAAAAAATAGCTGTGGAGCCTACTCTTCCTCTAATCGTTCATTCTTACGAGGATGGTAATCAGATCCACCAACTAACAGTAGGATCAACACATACCTTCGGAATAATACATTTAGGAAGACATGACTACATCATTGGGATAGTCAAAAATGGAGTTATCCTTCCAATGCTTGATGCTTCCGATAAGAAGTTTATAGTATGCATGTATGACTACATTCAGCAAGGAATACTTTCTACTGAAGGTATTCCTTACGGATTCGAGCCGCAGCATACTGTTGAAGGCATAGTCAGTTCTCCTCCACCACAAGCCCACCCTCCACCAGCAGCCGACCCACCACCACCACCAGTCGCCCTTACGAGAAGACACCCTCCACCACCAAGACACCACCATGAATGAGAAATAGTTGTATTGTCAATATATTTGTAAGACATTTTTATACACCATCAATTAAAGTACAGAAAAATGTAAACGAAGAAAATAATTTATTTTTAAAAATTCTTCCACTTCAAAAGTTCCGATTGAATTACGTGCTTTCTCCAATAGCACTATTTATTGTATAAGGCATTCTTAAAACATGATACATAATAAATGATGGCGGGGTCTAAAAATTAAAAATCTATATTCGACGGTACAATTTTTTGCTTGTCCTGTTTTTAAACATGATCACTTCATGCTGTTCAAATAAAATTTTTCAATACCTAATCTCATTTCCGGAATTTATTCGAAGTATCTAATAAGGGATTTGATTAATGTTTGCAGATCAAAAGTGTTTCTCAATATAGTGGTTCAAGTTGTGTGTACAAATATGTATAAATTAAGAAGAAAAATATGAAGCCATATGAAGTTGAGTTTGGATGATGAGCGTGATGGCGCAATATTTCGCCTAGCTGGCGAAACTATCATGAGCCAAGTTCTTTTAATAATGTATTAAGTGATGTACAATTTGGCTGGAGGTTTCTCCATTTTCGTGAAAATATTGAATAAATTAATTTTTTTTTTTTTTGCATAATCCGAGGGGTACACAACTCCTGCAATCGGTGTACAAAGTTCATTGCAGTAGCCCTATTGTCATCTTGCAATCACTGCATTCCTCGGCATAATTTCAAAAAGAGCTTTTACATATCACTTATCTATTTATTTTCTGGGGCAACTTCATGTCATTTTTTTTGTTAGGCAAATAAATTTAAGTCCACTTTGACTATAAAAAATTCTACATCTCAATTAAGGTTCAACATCTGACTTAAAGTAAGCCCAGATTTTTGTCTGTGCTGCACAAAATATTGTACTGTTACATAAAATTGCTCAAACCTCTAGTGCTCTTATATAAAATTCGTTTTATATGATGCAATCTCTGTTTATTCTCCTTCAAAACCACTCTCTCAACCACAATGAAAAAACTTAATTACATAAACTATTATTCACAGTGTCAACGTTTCTAACAAAGTATGGCGGAGGATTGATTGTAGCTCATATGTAGACCATACAAATATGTTTAACTGATGTTTGCATCATTACAGACAAGCCTGGCAATTTATATCTGAAATTTTTTAATTGGATCATCAGAACAGAATTATTTTTCAGAAACAATTAAGAAATTTTATTTGAAGAGCATGTCTTATTGAATCAGGTGTATTTAATTTTGTTGTTGATGAGAAACAGGTGTTGACTCAAAATGAGGTATTCAGTTAATGATTTAAGAAATTAAATAAAATAATATGAGGCACAAATTAAAAAGAAGCTTTGAAAATATTACAAAATAATGCCTGGAAACTATTACAGAAAAAACAGAAGATAAACTTTACAGCGATTTCCGACGAAAGATTCTTTGCAACAAAAATTAACATCACAGGGTAAACTTTACGCAAATATCGGTTAAGCTTCCTTATGTTTTTCCATGACAAACATATTATGTGAAATATGGAACCATTTAGCAGTAGCATTACGTCATAAATGGAAATAGTTTCAAATTACGCAATCTCTATTTTCCTTCACTCCTATTAAACGTGAAAAAAGGCAAGCAATTCCTTATGTTATTAGATCAATGTTTATCAGACAAAAATGGATATTTGCCAGACCATCATGCTTTAATAGTATCCAATGAGGATTTCGATATTTTTGATTAGATGCATAATCTAATAAAAATAATAACTACGAACAATTGTAACTATCGATGAACTTGAAACTTTTGTAAACCTTTGTGAACAAAGTTCAACCAAATGAATGACTTATTGTTATAAATAAATGTACGATCACTGATAATGAATATTTCATTGAACTGAGGAGATTCGAATTCATGGAAAGGAATGTATACTAAAGTCGAAGAAATGTTTTCAAGGTTTGAAAAATAATCATTTCATTCAAATAATCGAACTCATTGGTTCAGATTTATATTCAAAACATTTGTTTCTGTGCATTTTTTTTGCTAAGGAAAAGACTTCAACGAATTTGATGAGCCACAAAGCAAGACGTTTTCCTATGATCAATAGATACATCTGATCTTGGTCTACTGAGCTATGTATGATAGATTCGAGATTGGGAAACCAAATTCAACAATAACTATTTTTTTCAATGAAGAAACTTCAGATAATACTTTTTTAACAGTTCGGACAGTTTGTACGTTCATAACACGTTCGAGTCTAAGCGTACGTACCTGGAAAGGATAAGGGGGGGCTAGAAAAGGGAAGGGTGTATAGACACTACAATCTCGATAGCGCTAAAGTCAGTTAGAATGACAAATAAGATAGCGACGGGTATATATACTAAGTGATGTTCCGGAATATTCAGTGGTTACATTATACCCAGAATTTTTCAAAAGGCAGTTTTCGTTATTTAAAGAATATGAATATTTTTGCTAGTACTTTGCTGTTAACTTTAGCAGTCTTCCTTAATTCTATTGGTAAATATAATAATATCTATCAGTATCAATCCGTCTGGTAAGAAAAATCTATTTTGAAGACATTGGTTGGTTATGATTGCATTTTTTTTTTTAGAAATCATACAGGTATCATTGCTGTTACAAAATTTTTTCATAAATATCTTTTATTTTTATGATAAATGAATAAACAGAATTGTCAAGAATCTTCCAAGGAATGAAGAAAGCCCTTCATCATTATGATAAGATGAAAGTTCCATCGTTTTTCTGTAGTGAAAGTAAACACGAAAGAACTGGCGATACTTTTTGTAAAATAAGCAATTTTGGACTGAGCAATTTTTTCCTTAGTAAGGATTAGTATCTTTCGTAATATGGCTTATAATCAACAATTACAATATATTACATATTACAATATGAGTTATTTAAATAAAATACAATGTAGCTTCTTTTTAAACCTTCTTGAACAATTTTGTTGGACCATTCAACTTTTTGATGTTTATGTTTGAAATGAAGCAGATTCAAAGAGTTATTATCGCAATTTTGTAGGGCTCTCAAAAAGCAACGTTTATCTCCTCATGACTTTTTTAATATCGTGAAATTCGCAAAAGTCATTTATTACATAAAATCAATACCTTCTCAGTCATATTCATGAGAATGTAAACAAAAACTTTATTCAAAATAATAAGTTATATCATGTCATCCTGGTACATGCGAAAAGTATGTTTGCCAGAAGGATGTTTCATATATGACTTCTTCGCATTAATTTATCACTTTCTTGACTCTTATATGAAATCAGTTCCCTCGATACATGCAATAATGGGTTTTGAAGGAAGATTCTTTGAATATTTCAGGAATTTCTCAGTACAAGTATACCTTATCTACAAAACTACAATTATATTATATTTAAATTCTGCTAAGAGAAGGTGTTTCGGATTCCAATCGTGTGCAAAAGTACGAATCTTGCCAACGTCTCGTGAACATTGCAGATCACTTGTTCGCGGCTAATCTGAAACTAAAGTTTCAGATAATCAGGTTATGTGGTTTTTATACATACTCTCTGCGATGCCTGCGATTGGCCGGCGCTTCCCAACGGGGAGACTGGATGAACTTGATAGGGCAATCAAGTCTTTTGTAAAAATCCGGGAGAACGGAGAGCCAAACCCGATTGGTATTATATCCATTGTTCCTATTGATGTTATTAGGGTGTTTCAAGATTTCGATTGCTTTTCTATATTTTTTTTTTGAAAAATATCGTAAGTTTTTGCGATGACGGTCGTTCTTACAAATAAAATTCTATGTCTTGTTTTGTTACGATTTTCAGCTAGTGCTGATTGCGTGAAATATTTTAACCCGTATTCACTCTCATGTTCCTTTATATGTTGGCTCACCGCCCTCCCGGTTTCTTCAATATAGACTCTGACAGTGCCACAAGAGCAAGGGATGCTATATACTCACGTGTGCATTTGTTCGGGCCGAATATGGTATTTTCGTTTCGACATGCGGTCATTTACAGATCAGTTTCTTCGATTCGATCGGCACGTCGATCAAAAGCCGAAAACCGAAACTTTTGAAATTAAAGAAAATTGATGTTGTCTACAGAGCAAACATTTTTGACCTCTCGAACGAATATGCTCCGAATTCTTTTACCTATTATTTTCGCTGGTGACAAACTTAATAAAATAAAAGATTTAGTGATGACTGATAAATATTTGTTTTACATTTATCAGTAATCTTGTATTCTGTTTGAGAGGATAACAGTTTTAATAATATACTTCATACATATCTAAAACATTTGAATGATTAAGGGGTTTTTAAATTTGAGAAGAAACAATTTACAAATGTTTAAATGTTATTCTTTCCATACAAAAATAGCGCGCTATGCGCACTTTTACCGTGTTCCTTATTTTAGTGGTCTGATTATTATCAAATTAAAATATATGCTTGAATTTAAAGTACCATGAAATATAATAAATAATAATTATAATTAAAAATAAATATTGAAATAGTTAAAGTGTTTGAGTCATGGACCATGTTTGAGGAAAGAAGAGGTTCGTTGCCACCACATTTCATAAAGGAATATATTTATCTTTACGAAAACTTAAGAACCCTGAAGGAAGGAATTGCTAATTGGAATTTATGGACTATACCATAGATGAAATAAATGTTTGACACGACTCAAGAATTATTATTAATTTATCTATTAGAATGAAGTAGCTCCTTCTCAGGGTTAACATGGTACGGTGGAATCGATTTCAACCAAAAGTTTTTGGAAATCATATGGTTTTCATACTTTTCAAAAAGTTAATCCCCTCCCTCACTGAGTGAGTGACGCAGTCCATCGGATGATTATTAATTTCCCAAAACATTAACCAGGAGAGACTAATTTTGAAGAAAATATATGAACTCTTGACGAAATAATTAAATTATCAACTAAAAAAAGATACGCTTTCAACCAGAGAGATAAATATTCAACTGAACTGATGAATCTTCAAGAAACAAAATTTTAAAAAAGTAGTTCGGCATTCAAGCTAGTCTTCAAACTTTCTTGTCAAAAAGATTAATATTTAATCAAGGAGATTGATATTTTCAGAGGTTCAGAGGAACCTTAGGCTATAGATAGATAGATAAACGTTTATTTTTCAGCCTGCTGGCCGTAAAAAATTGACTTGCTTACACTTCCATTTTTACAGAATTTTCTTAAAAACTAACCCTTAAAGACTAACATCCATCCATTCCTTATCTCTAAGTCGCACGCTTTTATCGCCTTGCCTTCCTCGCTTCGCCTCGCCTCGCACGCATGTCCCTACTTTTTCGCATTGCCTCGCTTGCCAATCTCTGTTTTCGCTCTAATACCTACTACTTATCTACTATTTACAATATTTACATGTTACTTATACCTACTTTCTCTCCTATTTACAATCTTTCCGTCTCCATTCCTCTTCCTCCTTCCTTCTCTTCATCTCCATCTTACCCAACACTCCCTTCACCCATGCTACTGCCCTTTTTTCCCCCTTTTCATGCAACAGTGCATCCACGCTTATCAACCTTAGGCTATATAATGTACATCTAACAACCCATTAAACCCACCAACTTGATAGAACTCAACTCTAGAAAGCTGGAAAGAGACGTTGAATAGTTTCCGATTTTAGTCCATGGGAATATAATCATTTTTCTAAAAAATAAAAGTCATAGCGACTTTGATTTTTTAAAAAGGTCCTTGGGTTTTGGATTATTATTATAAAATCCCCAAAAGTCCATCCACCCACAAGAAATGAATTACATATAGCTGTCAAGATTTGGTAAAGATTTTCCAAACTTGTAATTAGCAAAAAAAAAGTTATATCCACAAAATGCAAAGTTATTGTGTTAATTATTTAAATGATAACACTCCATCAAACCCACCCACGTATTAGAAATCAATTCTAGTGAGCTGGAAAGACTTGGTAAATACAGGGTGTTTTTTTCTAACTTGAGACAACGAAATATCTCAAAAGATGCGCATCCTACGGAAAAAATGTCTGGAATAAAAACTTTTTATTTTCGAGGGGGAAAAAAGATTTGTTAAAATTTACCCCACCCCCACCCCCGAAGGAGGCAGGGGTGGGGGTAACTTTGTAATTTCAAATGGCAACCTCAATTTTCCATCATAGATTCAGATTCTCCCTTACGAAATACGTAAGTTTTATTCGAAAAATTTGTTTCGATTCGCGATAGATGGCGCTGCAATTGCGAAAAATGAAATTGTTGACACTAATTTTAGCTTTACCCAAAAATAACGACGCGGACGAAGTAGTTGTCTATTCCCTTCGGAGTACTTAATTTCGGTGAGTCCCCTTGCCTCTCACCATCCATCAGGGTGCTTGAACTTTTGGCAACGGGACAGTAAAAGTGATAAAACTGTCGAAAACCATTCCCGAATGCAGTTGGTTGACGACAGTCGATTTTGGATGTAGACATTACATATCATCAAGTCTCCACTGTCTACAATCCTCGACGTCATTCCGGCCGAGCGATAACCGCGTCTGTCCGTGCTTAACGTTTATTCATTAGGAAGGTTGATTGTGTTCATTGGATTTGGGTGTGTTGGTTGCTTTCGTTTGGGTTATTGTTTTTGGTCACGTTCGTTTAAGTTGGTTTGGGTGTCGTTGTATTTCTTCATTACCTTACTTCATTACTTTTACAATGGAAATGCTATCTCAGCAACAGAAGATTGAAACGATTCTCATTTATGGAGAAAGTGGCAGTAATATCAATGATGCTCTCACGCTTTATGCTCAACGCTTTCCAGAAAGTGTTCCTTCACGCGCTTCTTTTTACCGGGTTGTCCGAAACTTCATCACTGACGGAAGTGTACAACCGAAAAAAAGGAAGCGTCAAGTAACAGTTACTGGAGTTGATAATGAAATTGCAATTTTAGCTGCAGTCACTCATGACCCTCATGTTAGTACTCGACAACTAAGCCGCGATTCCGGAATGTCTCTATCCAGTGTTTGGAAGGTATTAAAACGTAATAATTATCATCCGTATCATATTTAACTGCATGAAGAACTTCATGGGAATGATTTTCAGAACGTTAATCGGCACAGCATGCATTATTGGAGTGTGGAAAATCCACATTGGTGTCGTGAAGTTGAGCATCAGCGTCCATGGTCCGTGAACGTTTGGTGTGGAATAATTGGAGATCAACTTATCGGTCCGTATTTTATTGATGGAAATTTAAACGGTGAAAAATATCGTGTCTTTTTAGAAAATCAACTTCCAATATTGCTGGAAGACCTAAGCTTGGAAGTGTGACACAACATGTGAGGAGGAGGTCCAGTAAATTGGCCTGCCAGATCGCCAGATCTTAAGGCGCCGGATTTCTATTTGTGGGGTTATCTAAAGAATCGCGTGTATCAAGAAGTGCCCACAACTCGTGATAATTTGATCGAGCGAATCAGGTCTGCTTGTGCACAAATATCATCAGACACAATTCGCAGTTGTGTGGAATCTTTCAAAGCTCGGATTAACAAGTGCATCGAAGTGCGAGGACACCGTTTTGAGCACTTATTGTAAAATAATTAATCGAATTCAAGCATCCCTGTGGTGAGAGGCAAGGGGACTCACCGAAATTAAGCACCCCGAAGGGAATAGACAACTACTACGTCCGCGTCGTTATTCCTGGGTAGAGCTGAAAGTAGTGTCAACAATTTCGTTTTTCGCAATTGCAGAGCCATCTATCGCGAATCGAAACAAATTTTCTGAATAAAACTTACGTATTTCGTAAACCTGAATTCAAGTTGGAATCCAAAGGCTCAAGTCAATCAGACTTCATAGTGGCCGTTGAGCGCTATGAAAACGATTTGAAACTGGTCTTCTTTCACATTATTTTTGAGAACCAGTTTTCGAGAAAAGTTGTTTTTCATTTCTTCCAAAGACAATGTGACCCTTACGGCTTCTTTCTAAACCTGAATTCGAGTTGGAATCCAAAGGCTCAAGTCGATCAGATTTCATAGTGGCCTTTGAGAACTTTGAAAACGATTTGAAACTGGTATTTTTTCACATCATTCTTGAGAATCAGTTTTCGAGACAAGTTTTTTATTATTTATTCCCAAGACATTCTGACCATTATTGCTGCTTTCTAAATCTGATTTCGAGTTGAAATCCGAAGGCTCGAGTCGATCAGACTTCATGGTGGCATTTGAAGACTATGAAAACGATTTGAAACTGGTCTTCTTCACATTATTCTTGAGAACCACTTTTCGAGGCAAGTTTTTTATTCTTTATTCCAAAGACATTCTGACTCTTATGGTTTCTTTCTGAACCTGAATTCGAGTTGGAATCTAAAAGCTCAAGTTAATCAAACTTCATAGTGGCCGTTGAGCACTATGAAAACGATTTGAAACTGGTCTTTTTTCACATTATTCTTGAGAACCAGTTTTCAAGACAAGTTTTTCATTATTTCTTCAATGATTTCTGCAATGCTGGAAATACTCTATGAATATTGTCCTCTTTTACTGTTTAGAGAAAATACCATTTTCCGAAAAAGTCGGAGTAATTACTTCAAACATTCTTTGATGTCATCAAAGTACATATTGTCATACTAACACTTCTGAAGCCCATCCACACAGTACCAATCATATCTGGAAAGCTGAGAAGTTTGTGAATATTTTTCTATTTCATTCATTTACATAGTCCTCAACGGCCACTATGAATTCTGATCGACTTGAGCCTTTGGATTGCAACTTAAATTCAGGTTTGGGAAGAAGCCACAAGAGTCAGAATGTCTTCGAAATAAATGATAAAAAACTTGTCTCGAAAACTGGTTTTTAAGAATAATGATGTGGAGAGGTTGGAGAGGTGTTGTGGTAAGAACCCATATCCTGAAGTCTAAGAAAAATCCTCTGAAGAAGAAAATCGAAAAATATTCAAAGAGTCTTTACATCTTGTCAGAAATGATTGGTAATGACCTCCATTTATTCGATTGATGGTATTATTTTTTTCAAAAAATGGGATTGAAAAATATTGACAGTTTATCCAGTTTTCTAGAATTGATTCCTAATTGAAGAGTGGGTTTGCGTGGGTGCTCTGATAACAATGTATTGACTAAGGATAGCATCAAAAAATCATAGAACAACGACTTCGACTTTTTCTAAAAATGTTATTTTTTCGTCAAAGAATAATACAGCAGTATATTTACCAAGTCTTTCCAGCTTACTAGAATTGATTTCTAATACGTGGGTGGGTTTGATGGAGTGTTGCGGGTACATTATATAGCCTAAGATTTTTCTGGAAAAATCATTCACACAATAAATTTGCATTTATAAGTGGGACGATGGTCGTGGGGGTTAAGGCATAGGCTTTGGACCCACTCCGTCGGCTTGCGGGTTCGATTCCCGCCTCGCACTCTGGAAGAGTCTCGGTGGCCCATGCGGTGAACACTTGCCTAGCAAGGGAGTCGTTCATCTCCGGAGAGTCGTGGGACCGGTACCTCTAGAGAAAAAGGTTCTCTAAGTACTTTAGGCTGTTGCTCTTGGTGGTTTGGAACCCACCTTAAACTGTAGGTCCCCCTCCCACCACCAAGTAAGTGTGTGGGGGGTGTGTGAAGGAATAGGGAAGAGATACAAGAACAATGTAAACCCTTAGGGGACACATTAGAAGCTTCCATTCCAATAAATTTGCATTTTGTGGAGATAACTTTGTTTTGATAATTACAAGTTTGGAAAATCTTTACCAAATCTTGACAGCTGTATGTAATTTATTTCTTGTGGGTGGATGGACTTTTGGGGATGTTATCATAATAATCTAGAACCCAACGACCTTTTTAAAAAATCAAAGTCGCCATAGCTTTGATTTTTAGAGAAATGATTATATTCCCATGGACTAAGATCGGAAACTATTCACTGGGTCTTTCCAGCTTCCTAGAGTTGAGTTCTATCGCTTTTTGTATTTTGAATGTGGCGCCAGAAGTCCTTTTAAATCGATTTAGTGATCGATCGAGATACCACGCGGTGCTGATTGTACTGTTTCTGTTTACATTTTTTCGGCGTTTGAAAGGTGCTTTATTTTACTAATTTTTAAATATTTATCGCGTGTCTTGACGTTTCGGAGGGACTTTCCCCCTCAAATAGGGATATGTGCTTCCTGTGGGGAAAAAAATTACCCCCAACATCCTTTCGGTGCGCCAGCATTCGAAACCAATTTTTTGAGGTGAGTTTTGTATGTTAGATTACTCTCTACATGAGCCTTGAGTCAAAATATCAGAAATTGACGCCTTTCCTGAGTTACTTGATCTACTAATTTAAATCAAAAATCAACACAACGAATATAACTTATTAGTTCATGGTGGTTTTTTAGAGTGGGTACCTCTTGCCATTTTATTTACCCGTTTCCATATCAAAAAACAAGGCTCACCTCAAAATGACCTTGAAAATGAGGTTCAATGTTCAATTCATTATGTTTTAACGGGAGTAAGAAGCTCATACATGGGTTCAAAAACGCAATGAAGAAAAATTGCTGATTCCAGGAAGCTTGCAGTGTGCGTGACGAGCCGCAATGGACTGCTGCTCGAATTCCTCATAATTTGCTTGGGGATTGTTAATTGGGGAAGCTTCATCGTGATAATAGCACGCTGGTTATTAAGCTTCATTCGGTGAAGGTTATTCAAGGCCATTCTACCACAGACTCTGCTGAGTTAAAGCTCAAGGATCCATTTCTAGAGTGGCACTATCAGCTGGATTTTCTTCTGTAGTAACGTAATGCCAAAAGGGGTTGGCGACAGATCGCAGAATTTCCGAGATTTGATTGGAGACATAAATCGGCCAACGAAAAGGATCATCTGTTTGAATCCAGCTGAGAACGCTTCGTGAGTCCGACCAAGCGAAGGTGACCACATGAGAGAGTTCAAATTTTTCGCATACGTAATCAATCAATCAACCCACAAACACAGAAGCATAAGATTCCAGTTTAGGGATGGTGATGGTTTTAAAACGTGCGACACGAGCTCGGATGTGATAAGTTGTGCATTTCGTGGTGCATGTGAGGAATGCACTGGGACGTAAACTATAGTAGCGAACGCATGCGTGCTGGCATCCCCGAAAACGTAGATTTCTATTCTATTTTCTTCCACCTATTCAAGGTTGTCCCTTGACAAACAATCAAGGTCATGACGGTTCTGGAATGGTCCGATTTATCTGGAGTTGTAGAAAATCCAAATGAACGAATCACAAAACACCCGAAAACAGATAGAAAGGCGCTCGGAGCCTTTCGTGATCCTTGACGAATTGCATCTATAAGAAGTGAGCCGTAAACATCAGCGCCTAAGAGCGCATCGATGAGTTTAGGTACAAGGAACATTGGATACGCTAAACGAAGCCCCTGGGTATAATGCAAATTTTATCGACAATGTTCTCTAATGAAGTAATCACATTAAGATCGTGAATGACAAAAGCATTTAGTTCTATAAGTAACAAGGATTGCTGGGATTCGACATGAAGAGTCACGCGTCTAGAAGCAATCTCGATTGGTTTACTTTCAATTGTGCTGACGGAAATATTGATCGTCTGTTGTGGTAAACCAAGGTGGCGAACTGATTGGCTGGATTAAGAACTGGCCTCGGAGCCAGGGTCGAGGAGGGCTTGTTCGAAGTTGGTGTCCATCCGAGGTCTTCACAGCGACTCGTGCTGTAGCAAGCATAACTTGTCAGAAAGAGGCTGATTAATCAGCCTACGAATACAAATAAACTTTGCTATTGGTTGGAGGGTCATCTCTTCATGAAGTGTGGTATGATCCTGTTTATAGCATAGACGAAAGCGTGCCTTTCAAGGGCAGTTGCAACTGCCATGTTCCATCTAGTGACAATTAAAACATAAACGTGGTCAAATCACAGTTTGACGCCTATCAGGGGCATCAACCTAATGCCATTCTTGACAATGACCGATGTAGTGGGTTTGGTTACAAGCAACACAGGATGGATTCTCAGATATAGTTGATAACCGCGACTTCATTCTCGAGCATGGCTGGGCATTCTAGCCTGAGGCGGTGGACCTGTCCCTGAAACCACTTATTGGCACTCATAATTTTTCGGTAGCCCGAAGTGCTCGCATTCTCTGTTTGCAATATTGTAAGGAAACACACAGTCAGTAAGTTTGTCATGCCTAAACGCCTATTTCGAGGAGTCCACAGGGTTGCAAACAATCCATCAGCAATATGGTTGTCCTACCTGAGAGCTAGTTTCGAGAAGTTTGCAAGGTTGAGAACAATCACACGCTCAGTCAGTAAGTTTGTCATGCCTGAGAGTCTATCTCGAGGCGTTTCCAATATTGCAAACAATCAGCCATCAATATGCCTGTCATGCCTGAGAACCTGTCTCAAGGCGTTCGCAATGTTGCAAACAATCCATCAGCAGTCTGGTTGTCATGCCTGAGAGCTTGTC
>CAKNXH010001149.1:366440-464730 GCA_932178445.1 Andricus quercusramuli | reverse complement strand
AGCCTGTCTCGGGGCGCACGCAATAATGCAAACAATCCATCAGCAGTATGGTTGTCATACCTGAGTGCTTTTCTCGAGACGTTCGCAATGTTGAGAACAATCGCACTGTCAGTGAGTAAGTTTGTCATGCCTGAGAGCCTGTCTCGAGTTGTTTGCAATGTTGCAAACAACCCATCAGCAGTATGGTTGTCATACCTGAGAGCTTGTCTCGAGACGTTAGCAATGTTGAGAACAATCGTACGGTCAGTGAGTGAGTTTTTCATGCTTTAGGCCCATGCTCCCCTCGCTAACCCACAATCCGGCTCGAAAGACCAAAAATGTTACTGAAATAATGACGGGCTGGCGTGTTGTAGCGAAGGAATCACGTTTGGTCATGATGAAGTCGACTAAAGGAACCAGACAATTTATAACAGTTATGCCTAGATACTTCGGAATACCTTTTATTGATTTAATTCGAGACATGTGTTCCTGAGCCTTTTCAGCAGATCACCCTTTTGTACCCTAGAAAAGGTTTGGGTTGTTTTGGAGAATTAGCAAAGATGTAGCCTCCGGAAGCTACGACCACGATCCTTCACCGAACGATCGATCACGACGCAACCGGAAGTAATACGTCATCCGACTCATCACATCCCACAACACCAGAATATGAGCGAGAATGGAAATCACTTAACAAGGACTCGAAAAGACTGAATGAAACACTGACTTTAAATGAAGGACTCAAATACTTGAATTATCTGGAAAAAACACACTTGATTTCAAATTGTTTGAACAATCTGAATCACTACACAAGCCTGCGCTTTGGTTAATACTGAACAGCCAGGAAAAAGGTCCAAACCAGCTCAACAAAGAAACCTCCGCTACTACCTGAGTCCCCACTCCAACGAAAAGGTAGCGCACGAAACTCAAAAACGGAGGGAAAACTTCGAAGAGTGTAAGCATTGGGCGGGAACCATTTTATGATCAATGAAACGTTAAGGTGACTCGAAGGGAGAACAATGACATCAAATAAATTATTATGTAACGACGAAATTATTCAGCTAGGCCGTTACGGTCCTGAGTGGCACCGCTATGCTACATGCTACTGGTGTGTCACGCATGGGTGGCCATGGCACATCCCGCCGCGGCTTTGGTCATACTAAACCACAGCGCGCCGTAAGTCTTGGCATCCCGTTATTCTTGGCAGACGTGAATCGCTTTTGCTAAAATTGAAATTCGAGTGTAGTTAGTCATATTCCAGTGAAGCCTCGGTGGCTCAGACGATAGCGCGTCGGACTTCCACGCAGGAGGTCTGGGGTTCGATCCCTGAGCCGAGTAACAATGGAAATTTTTCTATGTACTTCTACCGGGGCTTCTGTGGTTCGAAACCCACCTTAAACTATAGGTCCCCTCAGAAAGAGCTGGTATCGTACCAAGGTGGGGCTCCATTTCGAGGGGAATAGCCTTAGAGGTCGGAGTTGATTCTGTGAAGACTCGAAAATGAGTCAGCGTTCTTCTTGCGCTTAGGGGCTCCTACAGGGGGCACCACGCTCGATGGTCGCTGGCCGATTTCGAGTAATGAACACACACACATACACTTACATAACACACCTTGACAGTGCTTTGAATCTGTACATTTACCTGATGAACTCAGAGTGATCTCTTCGTACACCCTAGCCTGCTAGGGAGGCTGCCGAATGACAGAGTGGGTGAGCATCACTTTGCCTGATCCATTTTGCCACCGAGATCCAAAAACACTCGGCGAAGGATGGCCGGATTCGGAGTATTGCCTTGAGAATAAATTCGGGTATGGCACAATAGGCTTTATAGCTTGAGCGCCAGGGGAAGGGACCTCACGCCTTCCGCGCCTACATTACAACCAACTAACTAACTAGTCATATTTCAAGTACTGGGAATTCATCAATTTCTATTTCATCTTACAGGAAGTTCAAAATCCTGGCGGCTAAGGAGCAAAGAAAGAATAAATCCGGAGCCTACTCTGAGTTTTGCTGTTCGCTATTACATAGAGGGTGATTTGCGTCATGATTTAGCAGGAGGATCAACACATACCTTTGGAATAAGAGAATATCAGGGATTAAGTTACGTCATGGGAATAGTAATAAATGGAGTTATTCATCCCATGTATGCTTATAATGACGTTCCGTTTGTAATACGGACGAATGGGTGGGTCATTTTTGAGGTCCTGAATTTGGCGGAATTGCCTTACGGACAAGTGCCTGAGCACACTATTGAAGCTGTAGTTTATCATCCTTCACAACCTTTTACACCACCATCACCAACTCACCACAACCGTAAATGAAGAATGGTTAAATTTTCGATATACTTGTAAGAGGTTATACACAATAAATCCAATTCAAGAAACATTTCGAGGGCAAAATCAGCCGGACTAAAATTTTTTATTCTGAAAAACGGCAGAGTACGATATTGGTAGAGACAAAACTGCAACACGTTATCATGTGGGATTTTTTGTAGGTAAATCGATTCTAAAAGGGGGTGTGTCATGTAGCAAGCGGCAAGTCACATTTAATCATCTCATATTGCGGCATATCACATTTGCGCAAGATACATGAATCTCAAGTCGCGTGGCTGGGAAAGTTTTTAATCTTCAATAAATGAGGAAAGTACGGGACGACATCGCTGTGATTAGTCACTTAAATCATTCGAATCACACCGCTACTTTTTGATACTTTTTTGTGGACTTCAAATTTTCCCTGATGAGATGTCGGGTGGCAGACCCACCACCTCACAATTTTTTCATAAAACAATTAACTTCCAAGAATGTGGATCTGTTCCTTTAGTGTAACATCTCGGCAGTGATACACCTTTTCTGACGTGTTTTCGTTGAAAAAGTATCATTAATTAGATCGAGCTTGTCTTCTCTCCTCGTTAGAAAGAGTAGAACATTTTTTTGGAAGAACTTGAGCCCTCCTAGAAAAAAGTTGACGTTTTTTGCCTTCGCTCTATATATTTTAAGAATAATATTTACTTGCTCTGATATAACGATTAAGAGTCTTTTAGCTTAGGTTGATTTTGAAAAAGTAATTCTGCAATGTTGATCTTTTCTGTTTTTGTCTCAAAGATAACAGTAATTTTCTTCGAAGATATTTGACAAATAGTAAAATACAAAATGACATCATCTATAGTTCACAGCTTCAACAATCTTAACGGAATATGGTGTTATATTTTTAACTCTGCGAATATAAAATTCTTCAATACAATAGCGCTCTATATATGCTTAACGGATTTCTGCGACATTTAGGATAATAATGAAAATTTATACCTACAATTTTCTAACTGGGTCAGTAGAACAGAATGATATATTTTGAATATTTTTAAAAAAATATGCTAGCGTTATCTGTCAGGTGTAATTAATTATGTTTGTTTTAGGAAACCGACGTCTACTCGAAATGTGATAATGAGTTGATAATTACAGCAATTAAATAGAAGACTATTATAAAGAATATTTATCTACTCGAGAACATTTTTATTGGAAAAAAATGGCCAATTAAAAGTGCCAGTCAAAAGAATATGGCTCTTACTATACTCTTCTTTATAGGGTTGCGCTATACGCATAGGCTGTATTGTATCTACTACTCATATGAAATAATTTCAACGAGGAGAAAATCGCATTGAATTAAGAAAATATCAGTATAGATATAAACAATCGAATATTAGTTTGAATCAAGAAAATTTGTATTGTCTCAAGAAAATATACTTTAACGATGAAACTTGATTGTTATCGATTAAGTAATTCTTTTGATATCTTCTAAATTTTTTTTCAAAATAGTGTTCTCCAAACAAGGAAAAATTCCTTAACTCGTTGAAATATTGTTTGGTTTTCATGCCTATTAACATTTTCTTGATTCGATGCTAATTTTCATTCTTATACATTACATTTTCTTCATAAAATTATTACCCTGTTACAAATATTTTGTACAATTAAATGAAAAAAAGACAAGTCAATTACCTTTATTAACTCAAACTCTCTTCTTCGCGTATGCATAGTATTCAACTGATTTATATTGTGAAATATGGAGAAACTTAGCAGCAGAATACGTAATTATATGAATGTTTAAAAGACAAGAATGGAAATTTGTCATACCATCACGCTTTAGTTGTATTCTATGAGAATTGAGATACTTTTTAAGAAGGATATAAAAATCTTATAGGAATAGCAACTACTAGTTTTAAAATTGGGAATGAATATTTCTTTCAACTAAGGAAATTCAAATTGATGGAAGAAAATGCATTATAGAGTCAAAAACATGTTTTTCAGGCTTGAAAAACGATTTCTTTACATACAATTTTTGAAGTTTTCGAAAAAAAATATCTCACTGATTAAAATATTTATTGAGCCTCAAATATGCACAAGTACTATAATAAAACATGTATCTCTATCAGTTAAATTTATATGCATTCATCTGTTACAGAAATATTTTTTTGATTGGAAGGAATATTTTTTAGAATAGTAATTCTTGTTCACTTAATTTGATGAAAGATTTGTTGCAGCTAAAATAATAAATGTTCAATACAACGAAATAATTATTCTTTTGGAATGAATGTTTATTTGTTATGAATAATTGATTCTGCTGATCGAATGAAACATTTCTTCTGAATAAATGAATGTTCACGTCAATATTATATATTATTCGTCTCAACGAATGCTTCATTGATTTAAATGCATCAACTTTTTGTATCAGATGAATATATTTATAACTGAATGAATATTCTTCCGAATAAAATAATTATTTCTCTTTTTTTAAATGAAAATAAAGACTTGATTCAAGCGTGGACAGTTGGAATGGAAGCTTCTAGTGTGTCCCCTAAGGGTTGACATTGTTCTTGTATCTCTTCCCTATTCCCTCACACACCCCCACACACTTACTTGGTGGTGGGAGGGGGACCTACAGCTTAAGGTGGGTTCCGAACCACCAAGAGCAACAGCCTTAAGTACTTAGAGAACCTTTTTTCTCTAGAGGTACCGGTCCCACGACTCTCCGGAGATGAACAACTCCCTTGCTAGACAAGTGTTCACCGCATGAGCCACCGAGACTCTTCCAGAGTGCGAGGCGGGAATCAAACCCGCAAGCCGACGGAGTGGGTCCGAAGCCTATGCCTTAAACCCCACGACCATCGTCCCACAGCGTGGACAGTTCAATTGATTCAAATGCACCCTAATCAAGTCAATGAATCAGATAAATATTCAAAACAATTTTTTCAGTCAACATTTTTTTTATCACTGAAGATAAGACTTTACTGAATTTTCTATGCCACAAAATAAGATGTTTTCCTATAATCAATAGATACCTACAGCAGATGGCTCGAATATGGCATATCTAGAAAAAAATCAAAATACAAATAAAATAAGCAAGTTAACGATATAAAAGTTAAAAAAAAATATAACTTCGAAGAACACGATGTACAGGAAACTTATTGACAATTGCTGCAGATCCATAGGGCCGATAATGCTCCGGAGCAATTACTGTGGGCCCATTTGTTTGCAGATAAGTACACTCTACCCAAGATTCGTCGAACCATTGCAGAAAATGCATTGAGTATTGGTTGCTGGTCTTCTAGTAGACTCCTCAGACTCCTGTAATCCAAAAAACTCCTCTGGTAAAAAAAATAAACAAATAAACTGTGCAATATTCAAGCCACTACCTACAAAATACTCATTTCTAAAAAGCATACCATCAGAAGGCAAGCGTCTCCATATCTATCTTGCAATACTACTCTAGTAACCCTACTGAACTACTTCGAGCAACATTTATTTTGAAAAAAAGTCTATTCACATGATAATAAATGGACATTAAAGGGATACCTTGAATGAACTCGAGGAAGACCGTTCATATTTTTTTATTACACTAGCACTTCTTTCTACCACACTTGAGAGCATTCAGCTTCCAATATCCTTAATAGAGTACACGTTTTAGTTTGTCAGAAATTCAAGTATGCCATATTCGAGCCCTATGCCTTATTCGAGCAATCTCCCCTATGATCTTCGCCTATTGTTATAACACGTTTGGGTCAAAACGTACGGACCTGACAAGAGTGAGCAGGAGCTGGAAAAGGGAAGGGTGTATACACTACTAATTTTATGTACACGGTGTCCCATTTTCATTTATGGATGCAAAAATCTCTTGAAATACTTAATCTATAACAAAATGATTCAGACAAAAACTGTACAGTACATAGGGGGTCATTTAAAGGTCCTATTAATTTTGACCTTGTGGTCAATTTTCAAGGTCACTTGAGGTTAATAATGTCTTATGAGAAATTTGCTTTTATGGCCTTAGAAAGTTCAATTATGAAGGTTAAGTTTCTGAAACTGGTAATATGCTTTTTTTTAAACTAATTGGTTTTCTGAGCATAGCAAACGTTTAGTATGCTTTTAACAAGTCGATATAATGTGAAAGTGTGAACCACCTTCACCATCTTGACCTTCAGGTAAATTTTCACGGTCTTTTGAAGCTTAAAAGTCAAAAAAAGTCTTTTGAAGAGAAGTTAAATGAAGGGCAACTGTTCAAAAAGCTCTTAGAACATTACAACATAACAACGACGTGGACATAGTAAGTTCTGTTTCCTTTGGGGTGCTTATTTGCCGTGAGCCCCCTTGCCTCTCACGTTTAGGGTGCTTGTTTCTCGTGAGTCCCCTTGCCTCTCACGCTTGGGGTGCCTGTTTCTCGTGAGTCCCCTTGTCTGTCACGTTTGGGGTGCTTGTTTATCGTGGGTCCCCTCGCCTCTCACGTTTGGGGTGCTTATTTACCGTGAGTCCCCTCGCCTCTCACAATGACTGTTATTGTATCAATTACCCGCGGAGTAACTGTTCAAAATTTTCTCCGTTGGCTTTAAGACATAAACGTGAACGTCTTTCAAAATTGCCCACAGTTCTAAGCAAAGTTTCTCTAGGAATGGCCCCACAAGCTGTTCGAATTCGTTATATCAGATTTCCTCTCGCCGTAACCCGTTGAGCAAAAACAACATTTTTAAGATATCCCCACAAAAAACAATACCTTCTCATTATGATGAGAATGTAAAAATCAGGTGATGTAAGGTCTGGTGAGCAAGGGGGCGATTCAACTGGACCTCTCCGTCCGATCCACCTACCATTGCAATTGTTATTCTAAAACTCACGAACGATGCGTGCAAAGTTTGGCAGAGCACCATCTTGTTAAAGCCACATTCTTATCCTTGTTGCTGAGTCCACGTTCTCTAGTTGTCCAGGTAAGTAGTCTCTTAGCAACTCTAAGTAGGTATATCTGTCAACGTTTGCGTAAAAGAAGTAGGCTCCAATTGAATAAGTATTTATTATTCCGCGCCATAACATAAGACTCCATCGATGTTGATGATCCATAGGTCTGTACCAGTAGGGATTTTCTTCTGACCAATAATGACAATTATGTCTATTGAGCTGTCCGTCGCTGTAGAATTTAGCTTCATCAGAGAAAAGTACGTATCGAAAGAAACGATGATCATTTTGTATTATTTGCAAAGCCCATTGGCAAAAATTAACACGGGCTAAAATATGATTTGGCCCCAAAGCCTGCGTTAGAGTAATATGATAGGGGCGGTAATTTACAGCTCTAAGAATTCTTGAAGCTATATTTCTTGGTATACCTACTTCTCTTTCAATCTGGCGAGTACTAATGTATGGATCAAGATGAACAGATGCTAGAATAGTTAAAACTCGTGCATCATTTTCTTCGTATTCATGATATTGGCGTTGACGAACAAGATGTTCATTACGAGCTCTTTGAGTTAAATTTCTTATTGTCGAAACAGTAGGATGTCTTCTGCCTGGATACCGTTTAGCATAAAGTCGAGATGCAGCGGTGTAATTGTTATGACATTCCCCTGAGAGTAATATTATGTCAACAATTTCAGCAGGTTGATAATCAGCCATACTGCAAAATTTGTTTGAAAACTAGCATGAAAACTTCAACTAGTGAATTAAGCTTTAATAATAAAAAAAAAAAAAAAATTGATTAGCATTTCGAACTCGAAAGTTCATTGCCTCACTACCCGATTCGGGTAGTGTTTCTAGGTGGATAAATACTACCAGTGTGGGTCCACCACACCCACGACGGGTCAACAAAACGCAGTATTCCCCGAACGGTCACCCATCCAAGTACTAACCGCGCCCAACACTGCTTAACTTCAGTGATCTAACGGGAACTGGTGTTTTCAGCATGGTATCGCCGTTGACGATTTAATAATAAAAACAATTTTAAATAATGAACATACGATTACAAAAAAAAAAACGCACGAAAATCGAGAAACGCTGTAAATGTTCTGAGAACTATGCCAAAGCTTCTATTGATATTATAGTGCGAGTTTTTAAAGATATATTATTTATTATTGACTCGCGTCAAAATATAGTTTTACACAGAAATGTATGGCAATTCAGTAATCTCGAACAAGCGTTTTCGACGGAGGGCTCAATCGTACTGCCGATCTTCAGGAGGCTTCTGGTGGCCACGATTCAGCCAAGTCTAAGCCAAGCTTCAGCCTAGATTAGTCATAGCTTTATAGTCTCCACTTCGGCGACAGTGTTTTAGCGGATGTTCATAAAACGTGATGTTTTGGACATATGATAAGCTTGCTCTCCTGATTAAGTTCTTTGTTCCTAACTGTAAATCTGCTCTACATTCGACCTACCTGACCGGTAGGTCGTCATCGACCTTTACCCCAGTGAATTAATTCTAGAATGCAGAAGTGATAAACTTTATTTGTTCCCACATGATTAGATTAAGGAAGGGTAATAGCTGTGAGTTAATTAGACTTCCCTTCACAGGAGTGATCAGTTCCGTCGAAAGTATCCATTAACTCACAGTTAACACCGAAAAATTGTACACTAGGAAGTAAATAAATGGGAAAATGTTATAAACTAATTTAAGCTTTGTGAGGGTAATTTTGAGGAGACTCTGACGCTTCCAAACGTGGCTTTACTGGTTTCAAAACCTTGGTCCTGACCTCCGCCTAGTATTCCACCCAGTATGAGTTTGACCACTTCTCAACCTAGGAATACCAGACTTGGCCTGGTCTATTACAATACGCGAATTTTATTTTCTCTTTCTCATTTACGTAATGGTTCGACCGTTTCGAACCTTTCTTAACGATAGCCGCAAGCACTTCAGTTAATTTAGCAAAATCGGACTCACCCTGGCATCTTCTTTCTGGACCTCTACTTGCCGATCTAGTTGTTCGGCTACCTCGCGCTCGGCTTCTGCTTCTGGTTTTCTGACGCCTCCGATGTTCGCCAGCATCTTCTGGAGATCTGCTTCGGTAGCGTCCGTAATCCTCATCATATCTGGATTGTCGCCGACTGCTGTATTTAGACTCATGTCTTCTTGAACGGGGTGAAGACGATACGGTTCGCCTTCTACTTCTATTCTCGTCATCAGATCCAATGGATTTCCTTTCACGGTACTCTCTCCTGGATCTGTGCGACATTTCTTTCACTGAAGAAAAACTTAGTATCCACTTGATGAGAAAGGCCAGTTACCCTTAAATCGTTTTGGGGAAACTGGGAATGAAATAAGCTATACTTTTCCCTAGATCTTTCTCGTTTCCTCACACACACACACTAAAATTCACACGGTTCTCTTTTCACTTTGGAAACAATTAAGTTTTTGTTTCACCAATCACTTCGATTAGCACAAGTGTATCCCACTTCTGAACTGTAGCACGAGTTTTTATAGATATATTATTTATTATTGACTCGCGTCAAAATATAGTTTTACACAGAAAAGTATGGCAATTCAGTAATCTCAAAGAAGCGTTCTCGACGGAGGGCTCGATTGTACTGCCGATCTTCAGGAGGCTTCTGGTGATCACGATTCAGCCAAGTATAAGCCAAGCTCCAGCCTAGATGAGGCATAGCTTTATAGTCTCCAGTTCGGCGACTGTGTTTTAGCGGGTGTTCATAAAACGTGATGTTTTGGACATATGATAAGCTCGCTCTCCTGAATAAGTTCTTTGTTCCTAACTGTAACTCTGCTCTACAATATTCTGTGAAAAAGAAAAGTGAATAATCCTACACAAGTTCGATTATCGAAAGAAGATAACACAGCACGCTACCAGTCCTCTCAACCGAAAAACAAAGCGGAGAATGAAGTGAGCGTCGTTGCTAAAACAGCTGAAATGCCAAAACAAATTAATGCCGACACGCACTATGAAGAAACATACGAAAATCGAGAAACGGCAAGATGGCGAAGGTGGTTCACACTTTTAAATTCGATCGACTTGTTGGAAGCATCTTGAATGTTTACTATTCTCAGAGAACCAATGAATTTGAAAAAATAGCATATGACCGTTTTAAGAAACTTTGCCTTGATATTTAACCTTTCTAAGGTTACAGAAGCTTTCTCATAACACATTTTTGACGTAAAATTTTCCGCTCTTTTCAATTCCGGAGTCAAAAATAGGGATTTCCATTCTAAAAAATTATCTTTGGAATGGTTCAAAATTGAACCTTCAGTAAATTGGATATACCTTTACAATAAAGATCAATATATATTTTTTTATATTATCTTCTGTAACATTATTTTCTTCATCTTTGTCTTATTTCGCAATAATGAATAAATAGAATGTTTTAATGGAGGATTCGTGCAGGATTTTTTCAGTGAGTAGATGTTTGATTTTATAGCAGAGGCATCTGCTGTTGGATGGTCTACAAAAATCTCTTACTGAAATGCGCTTGTCGGCTTCTCCTTGGACTCTTTTTATAATACCGTACTGTAAGGCCTGTTAATACTTACACGTAGCTTAAATTATATCACTTTTTACGTTAATATTATCAATTTGAATAATTGCATGATATATTGTTTTTCGTGTCGATAATTTTATTGATGAGAAAATATGTTACTATGAATGTGGTAAATAGATTTATGAAATGCAAACATATTAGAAAAGTAAACTTTACCCCTCCAATCTTAAAGGTACTTAAATAAGTTAGAATGGAAAATGTGATAAGACTGATATGTATAAGAAGTCATGTTCTGGAATATTCAGTGGTTACATTATACGCAGAATTTTTTAACAGGTACTTTCCTTTATTAGAAGAATATGAAGATTCTCGCTAGTACTATGTTGTTAACTTTAGCAGTCTTCCTTCATTTTATTGGTAAATATCATAATATTTATAATCATATGAGCATTTTTGAATACAGTATATCAATAATACATGTAGATGGTAAAAAGAAACTGACATACTTCAGAACAAAAGTATATTTTGATGTTATAAATCCTTTATTTCTGCCAGCGTTTCGAAAACTTTGTCGTTTTCCTCTTCAGGACGTTAAATTTCAAAATTCGTCAAATATTCGTCAATTAATTATAAAATCATCTTCCTCCTCACATCTCTTTAAGGAGCTTCATTTTTGGTAAGAAATTTTGTTTAAATTTTGAAAAATTTAAATTTGTTTACAAAAATTAATAAATTGATACTGTTAAAAACATTTTAATACTAAAATTGACTTAGTTAAAGAGTCAAAAACTCCCCAACTGTTTTGCTCCATTTTTGCAAGGAGAGGAATTGTTCTGAAAAATGTCAGTTTCTTTTTACCATCTACATGTATTATTTATATAAACTTATTTTACTCAGACAAACAACATCGCTTTAACACCATTTCTAATCTAGCAGTATATCAAGTTAATCTCACTTGTCAATAAAATATTTTCTTGACCAGTCTGACTTGCCCTTCTATGTTTTTGATCATTTTCAGAATATCATGAATGTATCAGCCTGTCTGATGAGAAAAAAATTGTAGTTTGAAAACTTTGGTTAGTTTTGATTGTGAATAGTTTTAGAGAAATCATACAAACCCTTGTGATTTTTATTACAATATCATTATGAGCGGATGCTATGCTACTCTATGATTTCAAAATTTGTCTGATATTTCTTTGGCTTTCTTATTTTTAAACTAGATATATTATCTCGAAAATGAAAAGAGCAATTTGTTGAGAAATTCATATCTTGAGCAATTTTGTTTCACAATTCGACTTTTTGAAGGTCATGTCAACAAAAAAAATACTTTCAAACATTTGATAGGCCTAGAAATTTAGCCATAGCTTCGGTTGCCTTTCTCGAGCGTTCAGTGTTTTTTATTGTTCTTAAAAGTTTTATTTTTGGATTCTTTTTGATAGGGGTGTAAATACTCAAAAATAGAATCCTCTTGTGTAATTTTGTGTAATTACGCAAGCTAAGCTCGCCTAGGGTGCGCATTCGATAATGTATTTTATCCTCGCGCTAAGCGCTCGTTCATCGTACATCCACCACAATTTGAATAGGACTTCCAGGATCAGAGGTCAAATCACCGACAACTGGAATGTAGTGATTGTGAATTCTCTTTTGTTGAAGCTCCTTCGGCTTTAGCGAATACATTCTCATAACGTGTCTCGTAAGGAAAAAAGATTGAGAGCGAATTTCCAGATCTGATTTAAAAACAATTTTGATGTCGAACATTTTATTGTACCTTGTGTCGTTTTGTCTGGAGATTTGATTTTTTTATTTGTAATCTCACTTTTCACGATTAAACCGAAACGTACGCGTCTCATCAAAAAATAAATAATAACGAATTTGGAGCTTCTTTTTGGGTGAACAACTTTTGTCGATTTATTGTTTTTCGTGTCTTGTGTCCTTTATCCAAAAATGTCATTTTTATATTTTTAATGTGGTTTTTTACGAGTAAAGCCAAAACTGCGCGTCAAATAGAAAAGTGATTGATAATGAAATTGTGAACCTTTTTTGGGTGCATAATGTCTTTCAATTTATCTTTTTTCGTATCTTGTATAGTTTGATAGGGAAATATAATTTTTTATTTTTCATTATTTTTGGTACGATGAGAATTTGAACTTTCGATTTATCAGAGAAAAATAATAAGTTGTTATGACAATCTCGTGAAGCTTTCAAAAAGCAACGTTTTTATTTCCTTGACTTTTTTCACATCGTGCGTTGTTTGGCCTAACATTTTCATTTTCTTTTGGATTTTGAAAGTGCTATAACTCTGATAATTTCCTTTTCATCGTAAAACGTCATCAGGATAAATTGTTTGGCTTACTGAGTACTACAAATAACCATACATAGAATGTGTAATTCATGAAAAATGGCTGGCTAACGAACTTGTCCTTTTTTTAAAACTCTTACCGAGTGTTGCAAAGCGCAATCCAACCCGATAATCCCGTCAAAAGTTATCGCGTTCACAGAAGACATCGACAACGACAACGGAAGCGATCACACACATAAAGGCACCGACTTTTTGAAAAAAGTGTTTTCATCTTTCGTTTGTTTTAAGGTCAAAAACGACAAAAGGATATCTTTAGTTATAGATTCAAATTAAGTTTCTTTCATTTTGTCTTCTTCAGATTTTTCAAACTGATTGACAGTTGAACAAATCCTTTAAATTTCCTGATTGAGACGTATATCGCGGTTTTCCAAATTTCAATTATTTAATTACGGCCTGGCCGGGGCTGGCCCAGGACAAAAACCTTGTTACAAAAACTTCTGCCCCTTGCCTACCTTTTCGTTACCGCAACACTTATCGGAGTTGAAGTTGATAATTTACTTCAAATCAGATGCCAGGTAGGATGGTTTCTACTCGAGCCTCGCGGGATCCGGTCTTCAGGACAGCTGGCAGGTCGACCAGCTCTTCCATGCTCACGAGGGAAGGGCGTGCGAACGTAGAAGCGGGAGAGAATCACTGGAGTTTTCTAAATTCAAAATTCACTCATGATATACGGTTTTTACTGACAACCAAAACTTATAGTATTTCCTAACTGAAGAAATCAATGTAAATCCAGAAACTGATTTCTCAACAACAAACTTTCTAGAATTATATCAAGGTGGACAGAGGCGGGAAGTTTCGCATTCGGAGAAACCCACAGATTATCAGAAGGGCCGCCCGTGGCACACAGCTTAGCCCTGACGCCATGCGGCGTCCATTATCGGGTGCTCTCGCGCTGACTCCTGGGGAACGTTCGAATCAGTCTATCTAAGGTCGTGCCACCTACGTCGAACGCTTTCGACGTCACTCTGCGGCAAGGGGTTCTCGGGCAAGGCCCGTTACTAAACAACTAACTTCCAATAATTACAGAAGGCAGACGCGGCCCACGCGGTCGCTAGCGTGTGGGATAGTATCGAGGCTGGAGAAGCTAACTAGAAGCCATAGGAGGCAACCATGCACCTTGTAGCCAGCGTGCTAGTTCCAATTTGTCCTCCGGGTCCATCCCGGTTACCGTAGGAATGATCTGGGTCCTTCAAACCCCTCAAAGCTCTTCATTTTCGGGTGCCACGCTGGGTCTATCCGATGCCGTCAAGCCAGGTACTCACAGTCACAGTTTTCCTTCCGCTTGTTCTTCTTCACGCTGCTTTTCACAAGGCCTTCAAAAATTCCGTGTCACACATGTTGATTGGCTGGATGGAACGGAAGAAGTCCAATGGGTTGACTCCATCAATGCTCATCTCCGCAGCCCCGCTGTCGTGCAGACTGGGTCCAACAACCGTGTTGTTTGGGTCTGGCTAATGGATTACCGTGACTGCCATTGGCCGCTCGCACGTGTATGTCTAATAATACTCATATCCACCAGCTCAGGGTCTTCGGAAACGCTAGTAATCTTTCGTTTTTTTCAGGTAAATTTTTGCAAACTTTTCCAATCCAAAGTCCATCACAATCTCTCCTGTGTACTTCTTCACGATATTAACAGCAGTTTGATGTTTGCTCTTACCAGAGGCATAGATCTTCATGTCATTCATATAAAATACATGAGTGACTTTATGCTCGCGATAATTAATATCGGCACAGCGGTATCCAGAAGAATTTCGTAGAGCGAGAAATAGAGGCAACAGTGTGAGGCAAAAAAACAAAGGCCTCATGGTATCACCTTGAAAGACGCTCCTCTGGAAAGTGCAGTTGTTCGTTGTCACAAAATAATTTCCAGATGAGATGATAAATCTAGTTTTTTGAAGAGGCATCAATCTCTCTATGCATCTCACTATGTGTGAATGCATCTTCAAGCTTTCCAACAGACAGACGATAAGTCTACAAGAGGTTGAATCCAAAGCTTTCCGGTAGTCAATCGGGCCATTGACACAACGCGCTGATGAGCTGTAGCGTCTTCACAGACGCACCTGTCAATTAGCAGGTTCTCTCAACAGCCGGCAACACCTTTTTCGGGCCACGTTATTCGTACATCTCTCGCCACACAGGCTCAATTCTTTGAACAATCCTGTTGTTTAGGAGAGCTATAAAGAACATAAATATAGTGTGTTCAATCAAGTTATTGGCCTGTAATTCTCTGAGTTGGACAAGTTGTCGTTTTTCGGTATGAGTATAGTGCGTCCTAACACCAGGCACTGCGGAATGGGTGTTTTTGACTTGAAACATGAGGTGAATATGCGGGCCAAATGTTGGTGTGTGAAAGTAAACTTCTTTCGCCAGTAGTCCTTGATACAATCTGGTCCTGCGGCGGAAAAGTTCTTCGTGCCTCCAAGTACTTTTCGCACTTCTTTGGGAGTGATTGATGGTCATTCCTCCTCAGATTTCATGGGGTTATCGCAAAACTCCTGGAAGCGGATGATACTATCAGTATCTCTTTTCAACTCTAATGTTTTGGGGATCTAGTATACCTCTCATCAAGAATTCTTTACCTTGTTCGGCTTGGGTGGATTTTTGACAGAAACAGGGTGATCACTGAAGAGGCTCGATGGGTCAGCGAGAAACTGTTGATTCTCCCTGATCCATCTCTCCCTCTTCTTAATTTTCCTCCTTGCATCAGATAACACCCGTATTTTGTCATTAATATGTTGTTTGATTGTCAGCAGCTTTGACTTGTTCAGTGTGTGATTGAGGACCCTTAGTTTTTGGGCGAACTTTTGAACCCTTTTTGTGAATAGTCTACCAGATGTTATGTAGTCATTCACACACTGAATCGGGAAGCATTCTGTCTTGCCTATCCAATTTCCTTGTTCAGTTAATGCAAGTGTCCTTTGGTCTTCTGATTCATCTTCGGTTTCAGCCTTTAATTTGAATCAGCCAGTGCCCTCGCAGCACCATAAATTGAACAATTTATGTCAATGTTCCTCCTTGTCCTGAATTCGCTATCATCTTACAGAAAGTGTCTGCTTTCTGCGGTCGGTCTTAATGTCGCTTCCTCATCTCCGTCTGCAGCTTGTTCAAGCAGCGGTTGAGGAAGCCATAAACCCTTAAAGCGTCTGTGAGCAGGCATAATGTTGAAATCGTGGCAGTCTAGCAAGTCATCCTTGAGTTGCTCGTCCACTCAGAGTAGACACATCGCCGGTTCGCTATTATATTTCCATATAAATTATTTTTAGCACCCCGAACTCAGGTGATCGGCATTCAAAAGTGTTAAGTGGTGTTATTGTTGTTCCCACGAGCAGCTGAGGAAAGGGTTCGTCCATCCTTGTAGAGCCCAGCATGCAATAATAAGGCTGCATACTCCGAACGTTCACCTGGTATCCCAGAGTCACCGTTCAAGACACCTTGCCCTTAGCCCTTAGATTTAGAAGTAGGATCAACACATACCTTTGGAATAAGAGAATATGGCGGTTATGGGAATTGTGAAAAATGAGGTCATTCATCCAACGTGTGATTATAATAACGTCCCGTTTGTGTTATGGACGAATGGGTGGGCCCTTTTTGAAGTACTTAATATAGCGTATTTGTCTTGCAAACAAGTGCCTGTGCATACTATTGAAGCCATAGTTTCTCTTCCATGACAAGCTCCACACCACTAGAACCAAAATCACCAAGTCACCACCACCATCAATGAAAAATGTGTGGATTATCGAAATATTTGTAAGAGGTTATATAAAATCAATTCAATTCAAGAAAAATGTCGAAGACTCATATTCGACACAATTAGTCGGATTAAAATGTATCATTTCAATAAATGGCAGAGTACGATATTGGTAGAGACAAGGCTTCAAGATGTCATGTAAGATTTTTGTAGGGAAAACGATTCTGAAAAGTGCTGAGTCACGTAGCAAGCGGGAAGTTACATATTAGCATCTCCTATTAAATAAAGTAGACTACTGTACAGTAGATAATGGTTAATAGTGAATGATCTTAAATAAGTGAAAAAATATTCAACAATGTGGATTGGTTCCTTTAGTGTATAATTTCGGCAGTGATACACCTTATCTGATGAATTTTCTTTGAAAAATAATAATTAATTAGATCAAGCGTGCTTTCTGTCCTCGTTAGAAGGAAAGACAAATTTTGGTGGAGGCGCTTTAGCCGTCCTAGAATAAAGTTGAAAATGTTTGTCTTCGCTCTCAATGATCTAAGAATAATATTTAATTCCATTAATGTAACGATTAAGGGTCTTTTAGTTTAGGTTGATTTTCAAAAAGTGAGTCTGCAGTATTTACCCTTGCTCTTTTTTGTCTCAAAGACAACAATAATTTGCTTTGAAGGTTAATGCCGAACTCTGCAAACAGGAAATTCTTCCATACAATAGCATTTTTTTTGACGTCAACTGTGGATAGCTTTCAGTTTATACTTAGCGAATGAAAATATGTTTAACTGATGTTTGCGTCATTTCGGATAATCATGGAAATTTATACATAAAATTCCCAAACTGCGTCATATGAACAGAGTTATATATTTTGAAAGTTTCAAAAAATATATGTCATGGGCATGTATCAGGTGTATTCAATTTGGTTCGTTTGATGAAACTGATGTCTACCCGAAATAAGATATCCAGTTAATGATTTCAGAAATTAAATAAAAGACCATAAGGAATATTTATCTGCTCGTTGATATTTTTTATTTCAAAGAAAACTTTAGAAATTTCTACAAAGCAATGTCTGTAAGATAGATATTTACACCTGATTCATGCCCTTGAATGAAAAAGATATTAGTATACATATAAATGGTTGAATTCAATGATGAAACTTGATTTCCATAAACTCAATAATTCTTCTGAGATTATCTACATTTTTCTCAAAACAATTTTGTCCAAAAATATTTTGTACGATCAAATGAAAAAAAGAAGTAGTAAATTATCCTGTATCGACTCAAACTCTTTCTTAACGTATGTATGATTTTTACCTGATTTGTGTCGTAATAAATGGATAAATTTAGCAGTAGCATTACGTAATAAATGAAAATAGTTTCCAATTACCTTGACCATTACCTTTACTGTAATTCCAAGGTCAAATTGATTTTCTAAAATCGGAACCCCTATTTTTGAATCTAGAATCTGATATAGTGAAAAATTGTACGCCCAGATATGGCCTTGACCAATCAAAAGTTTGTCTTCGGAAGGTGATGGCAAGGTCAAACAACGCACAGCAGGAAGACTCGACTGGCATGTATTTTCGAAAAAAATGTCCAAAGCAAGAGTCGTAGCGCTTCTGACGCCAGATCAAATGGTGATTTTGAACTTGTCCTTCACGGTCATGTCAAGCTCGAATTCATTTTTTAATTCCGAACCCCCATTTCCGATCAAAAATTGGGGATTCTATTCAAAAAAATAATTTAACATTGAAATGACCGTGAAGGTTATGTTCAAGGTCAAGGTCATGAATCGATCGGGCGTCAAAAATGCTACGACTTTTGTATGGGTCATATCCTCCGGAAAATGGTTCTCGTCTAAAATATTTTGTTGTTCTCATATTTTTAGAATATCCTGTAAATGAAAATGTATAATTCAATCAATTCACATGGTTTAAAGCCTTGATTAAGCTGCAACAGAAAAATTCGATGGGAAATCTACCTCCAGCAGGAGTTGAACATGGATCTCAAGATCCATTCAAATTTAGCAACATATTTGTTCAATCTCAAGAAGTATTCTATTGGAACAAATTACGCCAACATTCATTGATCCGTTGTATTCCAAATTAAATGAAACATTCATTCCAGCAAAATTAACAAATGTGTAATTCAACGAAATAATTGTTTTGTAAATCAATATGCATTCTTAAAAATTCAATTCTGTAAAACTATTTTATTCATTTTGTTTTTATAGCGGAGGCTTCTGCAATAAGATTGTCTACAAACCTCTTACTTGAATGCGCTTGTCGGCTTCCCTTGGACTCTTTTTATAATGCTGTACTGTAAGGCCTGTCAATACTTACTCGTGGCTCAAAATTTGAATAACTCCATGATATATTCAATTTATAAGAAGAATAAAAATTTCTTTTTTCCCGTCAGGGAAAATTCATAATTGAGAAACTTAGGATAGAACCTAATAAAAACGACATCTTCCAGACTAAGTATAGATAGATGATGAAAAAATATGTTACTATGAATGTGGTAAATATATTGATGAAATGCAAACATCTTAGAAAAGTAAACGTCGCCCCTCTAATCTTAAAGGCACTAAAATCAGAATGCCGAATTAGATAGTGACTGGTATATATACGAAGTCATGTTCGGGAATATTCAGTATTACATTGAAGAATATGAAGATTCTTACTTGTACTCTGTTGTTACCTTTAGCAGCCTTCCTTCATTATATTGGTAAATATAATAATATCTATAATTATGAGTGCATTTTTAAATACAGTGTATCAAATTAATCTTATTTTTCAACAAAAGATCCTCTTTGCTAGACTGACTTGCCCTTCTGTGTTTTTTATCATTTTTAGAACATCATTAATGTATCAGTCTGTCGGGTAAAGAAAAAAATGTATTTTAAAATTATGTTTGATTTTGATATAAAATAGCTTTTTTTTTAATCTTTGAAGTATTATTGTATTGATGTTCCGCTACTACATTTCATCGAGCACGCATCCTCGCGTTGGCTTACAATTCAAGGGGCTGCAGAAAGAAGTCTCATTCTTTGGAAACCTACGCTAGAATATTATTTTAAATATCTTCCGAACAAGCAGGGTCAGAACTTGCATTAAAAGGAGTGCTATCTGCGGATTGTAAAGTTGTTAAAAAAGCCAACTATGAAAGCTGAAATGATGTTCCTTGTTTCAAGCTCCAAGGTACTGACGAATGTTACAAAGATGTTTCAAAAAGAGGAGCCTCTTATTCACCTGCTGCATTCACAGCTGACGAATGTAGTGAAAATCTTGATTGGTAGGTCTTGTAAGAAAGAAGATTTGCCTTATGACAAAGTATTCGATAGCAGTAATCTTCTCGAACCGAAAAATGTTGTTCTCCCGCAAGACTGCTTGGATGAATTGTCAACGGTATCTGAATTGAAAAAGGCTCTTTTTTTAAGGATGCTCAGTCACATTACATCGCCGTTTGCAAGCACATTTTAAATAAATCATCCTTAAAATCTGCTACAATTCTTCGAGACTTACAGTACCGGGACCCTGGTAAACGGGTGAAGTCTTCCAGCTCTAGTGCCGTTGTTGCAGCCGCTAAAGCTCTGCCCTGGACGGTAGAAACTGATGTGCTCAAGGACGAGTGGAAACTTATGCAAGGAGAGAAAATCCTGGAAATTAAAGGTGAGAGAATCGACGAATATTGGGCTGGTATATTTGATTTAAAAAATCTTATGGAAGAAAAGAAGTACCCGACTGTGAGTAAAGTTGTGAAAGCCTTCCTTACTCTGTCTCATGGAAACGCCGATGTTGAGAGAGGGTTTTCAGTTTCTGGTCGTATCCTTACGGATGACAGAGCATCTATGAGCGAAAGGACGTTGAATTCAATCCTCACTGTCAAATATGTGCTTAAGCACTATAATAATTTGCCTCACACTGTGCCTCTTACGAAGCCGCTCCTTGATTCTGCAAGGTGCGCCCGTAACAGCTATGAGAATTATTTAAAGGCAGAAAGAAAAAATAATGAAGAAGCTGAGGTATCTAGGTGTGAAGAAGAACAAGTGACGAAAGATAAAGAACAGCAACTGCGTAAAATATCTGAAAGCAGACAGAAATTGCATTTTGAAGAAGAAAAGCTTGCTATTATGAGAAAAGAAGAACAGAAATTAAAAAATTCTAACAAGCTCTTAGAAGAAGCTAAAATCAGATTGAAAAAGGCTCTGGAGAAACAAAACATGGAGGAAATTTCACTTGCCCAGGCTATGCTTGTAGCAGTAAGAGAATTGCGGAAAGAATCGGAAGAAAAGTGAGAAGAAATTAATAAAACCCAGAAGACAGTAGAGAAAAGAAAAAATGATATTTTAGATTTTATCTCAAAAAAAAGAAGAAAATCTAAGTAATATATATATATATATATATATATATATATATATATATATATGTATGGAACTATTGAATAATCTATAGTATGAAAATTCTATTTAATATTGAAGTTTAAATTATTTTAGTTTGTGATTTTCCGGTTTTCTAGTTCCTATCGTAAAGAATCGTGGAATATAAATGCGGCAATTTTGTGAACGGTTCGTTTAGTTTGTAATAAAATGAGTTACCATTTTTTTGACTTGTAAAATTTATTCTGAAAATTGTGGCCTTGGTATCCACCCCCCAAATTCAGCACTATAATTCCATCTAATCATTTCAAAGCAAGGCCATTAAATATATGTGTAATTAAATCGAAATTTTGGGGTTAATAAGTATTACTAAGGGAATAACAGACATTTTTTTTGTGTGAACATTAGTCACTTTTAGTCACTTTTTAGATGAAATTAGTCACTATTTTCACTTGATTGAACTCCATTAGTCTGTGGCAGCCCTGTCTATTGTTCACAGTGTCAACATTCTCAACAAATTATGGTGATATATTAACTGATGTCTGCGTCATTTTGGATAATCATAAAAATTTAAACTTGAAATTTTGTAACTGGGTCATGAGAACAAAGATATATTTTTTTCAACATTAAAAAAAATGTATGTCAGTCTTCAATTTGAAGAAACGGACGTCTATCCGAAATGAGATATCGAGTGAATCATTTCAGATATTAAATGAAAGACTATAAGGAATATTTATCTGCTCGTAAATAGTTCTTTTCTGGAAGAAGTTGACAAATTTCTACAAAATATTATATATGTATGTATACATATATATATATTTATATATTTATTTATTTACTCATATTTTATTCGCAATATGATTACCCTATTAGGTTTGTAAGCTTAATTTGAAAACAACAAGTAAATTATCCTTTATGTACCCGAACTATTTGTTCAAAGTATGAATGATTTTTAAATCATTTATATTGTGAAATATTGAGAAATGTAGAACTAGCATTCGATGATGATAAATCAAAATTTTTTCCAACTACTTGACCGCTATTTTCCTTCACTCGGCTTGAACGTGAAAGATGGCAAGCAGTTTCGTAAATTATTATGTGAAGTATGAGAAGGCAAGAATACAATTTTTCACAACCATTGCTCTATAATTGTATCTGATGAGAATTTTAATATTTATTAATTATATAAAATCAATTAGTTTCAAATGCGTCCTAAAAAGATAGACGACTAGCTATACCCTTGTACATAATCAGCCATCTATCATATAAACATAATAATCTACCTACCCTCCCCCCCCCCTTTACGGTAAGGATATGAGTTAATGCTATTTTATATATGATTCTATGGACTTGAAACTTTTGTGAAGCATTGTGAAAAAAGAAACAGTTCCATAAAAAATTGGAACTAACACTGAAGTCGTCTCCAAAATACTTTCAGGACACTTTTTTTAAATATATTAGTTTCCGCAATTACTACATTTTTAATGGACTCAAAATTCCGTGAACAAATAAAATAATTGCACATCAATTTTGAGTATATCAACAATCAAGTGATAGTTTCGATTTTTTTATTGTACTGTTACCTTGTTTATAATGTTTTGTAAAAGTCTTCGAATCATACAAGGAGCAGCATTAATATATACGCTAAAAGTGAAGGAGAGGTAATTATCTTCAAACAATCATTTAATGACATCTAAAAAATAATTTTTCACTTTCTTTGTCGCATTTGTCGATTGTTTACTCTCAAGTTATGTAATGTTTCTCTGACTTTGTTCAAACAAAATGAGAATACAGCTATATTCATGTTATAGTTTGACACATCTTATTTTCAGTGGAAAAATCTTGTTTCGAGAACAGAACAAATGAGTGGGGACAAAAATGATCCCGCTGTTTTTTTGTGACTTCAATATTATTATGGATTTCAAATCGACTGCGGTTCTCGGTAAATGCACTGTTGAAAAAGTTGCTTGCAGCAAACTTCGCTTGAGTAAAATATCCTGCCCAATAGCGGTAAAAGTAGGGCTCCCTCCAGCGTAGAAATAATGGAATCGTTACATTTCACGAATGCAGAAATAGGGGAGACTCTACTGTACATTTTTTCTCTCATCGTACCATTCATTCCATTAGATATCTGTATAAGAGAACACATGATTAATAAATAATAATGCACTGTTGGAATAAGAAATCTATTTTCTTACAGTATCATTTTCAGCGTGTTCTGTTTTGGAATAGGATAACTTCGTGCAGTTCGAATACCATTTTTGGATATATAATCTTGTTTCCCGAATTTATTCAAATCATCCAATGAGAGGTTTAATTAATTTTCAAAGATTGGAAGTGTTTTTTTAACATAGTTAAGTTGTGTGTACGAATATGTATAAATTAAGAAGAAACATTCAAGTCCATGCAAATTCGAATTTCGACGCTGGCCGTGATGGTGAAAGATTTATCTCGCCCAGCTTATGCTTTTTTGTTGAAAAACGAGGCATTCGCGTTAGTTTTCCAATTACTATTTTAGCTATACAATTATTACGAATTCTACAATAAATCTGAGGCTAGAAAAAATTTTACTATCGTCAGTAGCCCATAAGCATGTAGACCATAATCCAACTACTTTGAATATTGTTTTGAATAATGTACAGTCTGGCTGAAAATACTGAGTAAATTCAAGATTTTGTGAGCATATTTTTGAAAAAAGCTTTTACATACCTCTCATTTACATATTTTCTGAAGAAACTTCATGTAATTTTCTCTTGTTTAGTAAATCCATTCAAATGAATGTGACGACATGAGTCAACGACAACTTCCAGATAATTTTCTTTCATTGTACGACGTTTCGAAACCTTACAAGTTTTCTCATTAGATAACATAGTAATGGAATTAAAAACCACAGCAGAAATTAATCATGATAACGAATAACTCCAATCAACTGAGTGAACGAAGGATTTAACATCACATATATTCTTCAATTTAAAAAAATTCAAGTTCACATTTACTATAAAAAATTCTGTATCTCAATTAAGGGTTAACATCAGACTCAAAGTACGCACAGATTTTTTGCTGTGTTGTGCCAAATATTGTACTATTGCATAAAATTTCTCAAACAACTTGTGCTCTCATATCAGACTTATTTTATATGACTCAACCTGAGAAATAAAAATCTTAATCAATACCGACAGATTTCTTCTGTAATCATTTCCAAAATCAAAATTTATAATTTTATACTTTAAGGATTCAGTATCATTCATTTTAAGCCCAAGATGCAGATTTTTTTAAAGGCAACGCCATTTTCAGAACACTGGGTTGCACGCATGAAGGTCATGAAGGTCAAGGGTAGTGGACCGGGTTAAGAATTTGGTTTTGATTAGAAATTTTTTTTCTTTGAAAGCATATAGGTATTATTGTTGCAAACCAAATTTTTTCACATATATCTTGAATTTGAATCAAAATTAAATAAGCTGAATTGTCGAAAATGTTTCAATTAATAAAATAAACCCTCAATCATCATGACTAGATAAAAGTTGCAGGTTTTTTCTGAAGCGGAAGTAAAAACTCAACATTTCGCCTAAAATGAGCCATTTCAAACCGAGATTTTCCTCAGCAAGGTTCAGTATCTTTTACAAAATGAATTATGATTGAAAATCACAATATGTTTAAGAGCAGATTCTATGATTTCACTAATTGTTCTAATTCTTTCGGTCTCCTTTTTTTTGTACTAGAGATGATATATAGGCAATTGTAAGAACTAGGAGAATGAAACTTGGACAAACTGTGGTTCCAATTGATGCAATGTTCAAATAAAACACAGTCTAGCTTAAATGGCCCAGCCAATAGGGCTCTTCAAGGAAGAAATTGTTGTTCACACAGAAAAATACTGAAAAATTAAATCAATGAAATTAAAATATATTTGAATAACCTAACTTTTGTTTCTAAAACAGCCAACTCCATTCAACAATTTCCATATCTTCGACGTATTTTTATTTTGAAAAGGCCCTTATAATCTGTTTAATTGCAAGGTGAACTGTTAATCAAATTATAAATTTTAAACCTCTGTCAAAATTATTCCCATTCTTTTACCGCCACACTTGGAAGTAACATTCTTAATTCAGCTATATAATACCTTTGGTTTTATTATTCATTTATGTGATTTAAAAATGATAATACTAGCAACACATTATGTTGGAAATTCCTACTTCAAACATTTTACCAATACTGTCGGTCCGTTTCTAACAATACTTGTAGCTAGATCAAAGATAAGCATCGCTACTTCAGCTATACATCTTTTTTCTGGAAGATCTTCTATCGCTTCTGGAAATGAGTGTCAACCCTAATTTAACTAATTACTAGTGAAATTCTACAAATTAATTAGAGAAAAAAGAGCTGATCAGGATAACTATAAACTTACTACAGAACTCGATCTTTCGATTGAATAATTAGTTCATATCATCATAAAATTCACCATTTGTAGCTGGATTTGTAGTAAGCCATATTTCATGTACTGAAATTCATCCATCAATATTTCTTCTTACAGAAAGTTCACAAGCCTGGCGGCTAGGAAGGAGGGATGGAAGAATAAATGTGGAGCCTACTTTGCTAATCATTGTTCATTATCACGAAGAAGGTGATGTGCGTCATTATTTGGAAATAGGATAATAGGATAATAATAGAATATTCATCTAATGTATAATTATGATGAAGTCCTGTTTGTAACATCCACGCTCAACTACCGCGCTCATGAAGTACTTATTCGAGAGGAAATGTCTTACGGACAAGTACCTCAGCATCCAATTGAAGCTATAGTTTGTACTCCTCCACAACTCCCACAATCTCCACGATCTTCACAAACACAATCACCAGGTCACCACCATCATAAATGAAAAATGTTTGAATTTTCGATACATTTGTAACAGGTTATACAAAATCAATTCAATTAATGAAAAATGTTACAGTCGCGGACTAAATTCGGAAAAATTTGTTAGATTAGAATTTTCTTTTTTGGAAAATGTTTTCGTACTCAAATTTTCTATTCCTTCAAACAGCACAGTACGATATTAGTAGTGACAAAGGTTAAATACGGTGTCCTATAGGATTTTTCGTGAGGAAAGTATGGCAGCTTTTTGTGAAATATTGGGGGGGAGGGGGGTATGCGCCAAAATATTATTATTTTCATGTAATGACCGCATCTGATATATGATATGATCCATAATTACAGCTGCGATATTAGCTTAGATCCTAGACTAACTTAAATAACGAACCAAACCCTACGGAGACATGAAAAAAGCTCTGACTTTCAGTATCCCGGAGATGTGTCTAGCGATAAGACACAGTTTCGCTCCATCGAGCGAATTTAGCAATGCGATCCAAAATACACCAGAGGTAAGATCCACCAATGACCCAAAACAATCCAAAGATAGACATACAATTCTCCAATACCATAGTGCTTTTATTGCCTCCGTTGTAAATAGGTTGTAGCTTTTTAGGAGATAAAAATATATTTAACGAATATCTCTTTTGTTCCCAATGTAATGTACATATGAAATGAGATATGAAGTTAACAATTCGGGAAATCAGGGAAATAAGGAATGTTTACTTATAAATTTTTTTGACTATAACAAATTTCTCAAACTTTTCAAAATAATGCCATCATGGTAGGCATTCACACCTAAAACATGCCCTTAAAACATGAAAACTTCCTAACTTTAAATGCGTGTGACAAAAAAAAAAGGACTCTGAACATACCATATTTGTTTAAAAAGGGATGCGTACGGACTGTATTGTTTCCATGTAAATAAATTGATTTGTAAAATAAATAAGGTATAGCTCGTAGTTTATGAGATTGGATGGAAAAATAGGAAAATTACCCCTGACTAACCCAAAATTTTTGCTCTAAGTATGAATTATATACATCTGATTTATATTGTGAAATATGGAAAGATGCAGCAGTGGTATTGAGTAGCAATAAATCAAAGTTGTTTCCAATTAGCAATCTCAATTTCAATCTCAATTTTACATAAATTGGCAGGAGACAAAAAAGAATATTTTCCATACCATCATGAATTAATTAGGTCCAATAAAAATTTTGATATTCATAAATGGCATTCTCTGCAATCTCTTTACAGACAATCTGAAGGTAATATAATTCATCAACATCATATAAAAGAGATTAAAATTTACTTGAAGTGAGCGAATTGAATCGTTATATTGTTATTGTACCAAAAGAAACTGGTTTTTATCAATTTGAACCTATGTAGATAGATAAACGTTTATTTTTCAGCCTGCTGGCCTTGAAAACCTGACTTGCTTACACATCCATTTTTTACAGAATTTCCTTAAAACTAACCCTTAAAAACTAACATCCATCCATTCCTTATCTCTACGCCGCACGCTCGTATCGCCTTGCCTTCCTCGCTTCGCCTCGCCTCGCTCGCATGTCCCCACTTTTTCGCATTGCCTCACTTGCCAACCTCTGTTTTCGCAGCTAATACCTATTACTTATCTACTATTTACAATATTTACATCTTACTTATATCTACTTTCTCTCCTATTTACAATCTTTCCTTCTCCACTCCTCTTCCTCCTTCCTTCTCTTCATCTCCATCTTACCCACCACTCCCTTCACCCATGCTACTGCCCTTCTTTCCCCCTTTTCATGCAGCAATGCCTCCATGCTTATCTCACTTCTTTCCACCTCTCCGCACTCCTCCAGCCAGTGCTCCACTCTTGCCTCCCCCTTTCCGCACAGTTCACACATCCTCTTCTCTCGAGAGAGCCAAAACCTATTGAAACCCTCCATACACCCACACCTCATCCTCGCTATAAGTTCCTGACTTCCTTTCTCTCCTTTCACACACAAATATTGCGCTCTTGCCCTTGGCATAATCCACACATAGTTCCCGTTAAATCTTGACTCTCTTATTCTCTCTTCCCCTTCTGTCTTCTCTCTCTCCATGCTGTTTTGCTTAACCAATTCATAAACTTTCCTTCCTTCCTCGTGCATCCTTCTCACTTCATCCATCTGCAATCCATTCATTCTAAAATACCGTTCCCTCTCCGCCTCCATCTTCCCACCCCCTCCCCTGTTCTCCTTCTCCCACCAACACTCCCTAACCAGCCTACTCCCCCCCTCTTCCAAAAATTTCTCCTCATATTTACACGCCCGGCTCCCTGCTAGAATTCCTACACTCGTTCTCCCCGTCTCCCTCCTGACAATATAATTAGGCGTGTTCCTTGCCAACCCCAGGGTCCACTTTACATACCTCTCCTGCGTTCTATTTACCTCTTCACTTTCCTTCCACCCCCACACCTCTACCCCATACAATAGCACACTCATCACTAGTGAATCAAACAATTTCATTCTCCTTCCAAAGTCATCTGCGAATAACTTCATTCCCAACCCCCACACCTGCCTCATCACCACATTTGCCCTCCTCACTTTCTCTTTTATGTGACCATCCACTCCCCCTATTTTTGAACCTATGTATAGTTGGAAGTTTTTTTGAAAGTTTTTTCAAAAGTTTGATACATAGTTAAAAGTTTTTCAAAAGGCCAGCCGTTGAAATCGCCGTAACGTTTCAGCTGTAACCACGTCTAACAACCGTAAGATGAATGGGTAAAGTTTGCGATTGACTCAAACCGATGGTCCAGCAAAAGCCTAATGCACGCTGAGGACACGGAGCGGCCCCAGGATGACCGCATTCTGCATTTGCCCCGAAAGTGTCTTAAAATTTTGTTGAAACGCGGGGATATGCGGCACTTCTCATTTCCGACAATTGGCTCTATTTCCCTGGGAGCATTTGGTGGAGCTATTCAAGGTGTAATGCCGCAAGAGTGACAGATATGGTAATAAAGCACTCTTGAAACCGCATTGTGCCTTTGGATGTCGTAGAGCAGGGTCAAAAGTGCTTCGAATAAAAAGTGCTACATACGATTACACAAAAACAAATGATTTGTTAGTCGACTGGAGATTTTCGGCCGATCAGTGGAATCACCATGAACTCCTGATAGCTGCTGGAAGCCATCAAAAGCTTTTTTTGAGATCATGGCTGAGGTTAAGTAGGTTAAGTTGTTTTTTTGTTGCATAAAGTACTTCTATCGTTACCGTTTCTATATTCGGTACCAACACTTATTTTTCCGTGCAATTATTATGAAGTAGGTGTAATTTAGTAATCGTAGTGCAGGTAGCTCACTGTTCAAAATATTTTCTGTTGTTTCAGAAATGTTTATTGTTAATAATGGCAATGTATTGGGGGTACAACGTGCCAAGTGGCACTTCCCACCCTACAGTTTATATGACATTAGGCTATTTCACACTCGCTAGCTGTAGAGCTTATTCTGAAAGCACCGCAGGCTAGTAATGAATCTATTGTCACGTATGCGTATTACGATAATAATTTGGAACTCTAATGCCTTACATATATTTTAAGGCGTAACCTAAGACAATACCTAATTTCGTTTGCACGCAGTGTTATAAGAAGTAAATTTTGGCTCTTTTGGCTCCGGCCTAATCTACGTCGTTTCCGCATGAGTTTTCCAACTAGATAGTATGTACTCTAGGTGCTCAGGGTGTGCATGACACGCTCTGCAGCAATTTCCGGAAATATCTTGGCTCAAAATGTGGCGACGGTATGCTAAACTGAAAATTACACGTCTTGAAACGCTGAAATGAAAACCTCCGTTCCCGACTTCAATCCGGGTGATTTAGAGAAAGCAAACGTTAGCTCATATGACATCGACTGATCCTTCACATTTTTGTGGAAGATTCCGTGCATCTTCTTATCGAATTGCTGTTCGCGGAAATTTCCCTCCTGTCACGCCTCCTCAGAACCAAAAAATCACCTGAAAGCGAAGGCTAAATTTCTTCCCTAGAAACTAGGTTTTGAGAATGCCTTCTGAGTATTTTGACCTAATATGAAAAAAATCTTTAAGCCGCTTGCTAAAATAACTCGATATTTTCTGTTTTTTGATCATTTCACGTGAAAGAAACAAGTAATAAGTAAAGTTTTTTCTCATAAAAACGTTTAATTTTGTGTTCATAGCTGCGATAGGCTGTGCTAGTAGAATGCTACGTCTTTGCAGACAAATCTATCGATGAGCAGGTTCTCCCAGCATCCTGCTACGCCTTTCTTTGAGACGCATTGTTCGTACATCTCTCGCCAAACAGGTCCAATTGTCCAAATAATCCTATCATTTAGGATAACTATGAAGATCTTATACAACGTGATCAGACAAGTTATTGTCCCGTAATTCTTAGAGTAGACAAGTTTCTTATCTTTGGGAGAAGCATTGTGCGTCCTTGCACCAATCACTACGGAATAGGCTCTTTCGACTTTAGGTATGAAGTTATAATGCGGGCCAGATGCTGGTGGGCTGAAAAAAACTTCTTTCACAAAAAGGTCTTGATATTATCTGTTCCTGGAGAGGAATAGTTCTTCATGTTTCCTAATACCTTTTCCACCTTATCGGTAGTTTCGATTTTGTATGAAATCTGAAAATTATAACTTCAGAGAGCTAGAAATAAAAATTACTCCAACCAAATATATTTTAGTCTTATTGATTTGATTTAACAGTACTTTTCTGTTTAAACTCCAAATGTTTTCTAATTGTATTGCATCGCGTGTTAATTTTTGTAAGTGGATAAAATTATATTTTCTCTTATGTAGACATTATGACTGTATATGACCTCATGATATTTTGTTTTTTGTATGTACAACTGATGGCGAAACCTAAAGCTGTGCATGTAAAAAGTAGATTTATGAAGCGCAAGTATGTTAGAAAAGTAAACTTCACACCTCCAATCTGTAATCCAATGAAATTATTCAGAGTGACGAATGAGATAGCAACTACTATATACATGAAAAATCATGTCGCAGAATACTTACTGGTTACATTATACATTAAATTATTCACGAGGCAGTTGCTTACATTTAACGAATATGAAGATTCTTACTATTACTCTGTTGTTCACTTCAGCGATCTTCCTTCATTCTATTGGTAATTATAATATTTTTTATATGTGCCCTTCGAAGTGCTTTTTTAAATATTGGTCTGAACTCCGATCTTGAACAGATTTTCGTTCGTTCTTCAAAACATTATTTATCTCAAGTGATCCTTTAAAATCGAACTGAAGTTGATTAAAGTTTGAAAACTCAAACGTTAAAGTAGTATAGAATGTTAATAAAATTTGTGAGAAATTGTTAAAAACTTACTGATTTGACTACCCAAAATGTTGACTAATTAGGAAAGGTTACAGTAGTGGAAAACGTGACTAGTAGAAAACTCAATTGCAAGAACGTGATTGCGTAATATTTTTAACTTTATTGAACTATCGAGATAACAATATTTTGAAGCTTCTAAATAGCTTACGTCACCTTGAACAACAAAACACCCTTAATCTATTTAATCTTACTTTATCTGCGTTAAAAGTATTTTCTCTAATGTACTTTAATGTATAGCTTCAACTGATTCACGATTATTGGCATAGTTTTAAGTAATGGATTTTATTAATTCAGGGAATTCAGGGGTGTCCAAGTTTACGCCACATCTCAGTAAATAGGGTATTATCAAACTTTTAATACGCTAAAGTCATAAGATGCGCTTCTCAGCTATTGTCGAGCAAAAAGGGACTTGAAAAAAATCATTCACGTTTCATTGACCGTGACGCGAGAGTCTTGCAGCTTCCGGTTAGACCGGAAAAGCCGGGCTCAATTCCTGCTGGCGGAATTTTCGCGAATTTTTTTTTTCATTCGAATATATTTTTAATTGCAAGTGACTAGTGAATTTATTTAAAAGATGAAAACATATTCATTTTCAACCATTTTTTTATGTAAAAATTAACTTGTACAACCTTCTTTACTTCTGAAGCAAATATTTCAAGGATCAATCAGTGCCGCGAAATCCTTGATGAATTCTAATCCACATAATGCAATTTCTTGTAAGGCAACATTACTTTTATAGTTTCTTCCTCGGTTTTTAAAAATAATTTTTGAAATTACTACTACTCCAAAGCAGAAATATCCGGCCCTCATTTATTGTTGTGAGTGTAAAATCCTGTTTTTGAAAGACAATGTAAAATTTCGCATAAAAGTGATGAATTATAAGTTTTATACCTAATCAGCTGACGGATGACAAGATATGTGACGTATGTGCTTCCACTGCAAGCAGGAATTGTTGTAAAGCGCATCCTAATGTTTTAGTATATTACAAATTTGGTAATGACCCACTGCTGGAAGGAGTAAGAATCCGAACAAAATTCTGAAGGAATGTTATTCGTATTAAAGATATGGGAATTATTACCCTTCTACGTGTTTTACAGAAAGTTCACAAGCCTGGCGGCTAAGGAGGACAGTAAGGATAGATGTGCAGCCTACTCTGAATCTCATTGTTCATGCTTACGAAGATGGTAATCAGATTCATGTATTGAGAGTAGGATCATCACATACCTTTGGAATAAGAAGTCTATTAGTGAATGGACGTAGATCTGATCACATTGTTGGAATAGTCTTGAATGGAGTTATTCTTCCAATGCTTAATGATGGTAACAAAAAGTTTATTGTGGACATGATTGAATATGGTGAATTTGAACTACTTTCTACTCAGGGAGTTCCATATGGACTCGCACCTCAACATACTGTTGATGCCATAGTTACTGCTCGACCACCAGGATACCGTAAATGAGAAATAGTTGAATGCTCAACATATATGAAACAGTGTTTACAGGATAGGATTTTCCAAATTTTTTGCTCTCCAAATTTTCATGCTTAACCTCGTAAAAAAAATTTGTCAGAATTCACACAACAATAAGTGCGTATTTCCTTTTACAAACGAGCACCTAGTGATTCTTGCGTTTCCTGCTCGATAACATATTTATCTCACGCTTCAAGCTCGATATTCTCATCAAGTATCTGATGCTTCGCAGTAGATTTTGTCCGAAATTCGAACTTTTCCACATTATGTGCAACATGATTGTATTAAATGTATATTACATTTTTTTCTGTACCTCGATGTGGAATTATTGATTCAGATATTGCAAAATAAGGTACAAATTTTATTTATATTTATACCTCCAATCTTTGTTCAGTATTTTGTATTAAATTTTATTTCAGCTACCTTGTAGAATGTATCATTTTAATAAATGCATATTAATACAAGTCATAGTATGCGTTGGTATTGAAACAGAATATTTTTATTGTTTTGTTTTTATAATTTGAAAAAGTGCGTATCCTATAAGAGAAACAAATTTGTTATTACTACGTCACAGAGTTGATCTTGACGGTGAAAGAGGTTGAGAATTTTTAATTCCACTTTATAATTTATAATAGTATTAATTCTTTTGAACCTCTTTTTGTTTTTTTAATATTATTTTTTGTACGTCTAATGTTATTTTTCACGAATGAAACTAGAAATAACAGAACTTCCAGGAAGTGATGAATAACACATCATTCATCTTTTTTCTTATCTTGCCTAGTTTAACCGCAAAATGGAATTTTTCATTATTTTTCGTGCGATCCAAATGTGAATCAAAAATTAAAAAAGTTTTTCTGATAGTCTTGTAGGGCTTTCAAGAAGCAATGTTTTTCTTTCTTTGATAGTTTATAACTATCTTCTTTCAGAGCGTTGCTAGAAAGTTGGAGGTTTTCCTGTTATTTTCTCTCCGTTTACTTTTTAGTTACGAACAAATCAATAATAAACATCAATGACAATCACATTTTTAGAAGTAAAGTATCTCTGCTCTTGCCAATGTTTTCAAAATACTGAGTCAAGGTAAAAGGCTCATAGTAAACACATCAAGGAAGTAACATTCAGTATAATCCGTATACGAAATTTGAAGAATATTTCAAATATATGGTTTTATTTCATGAAAATATATCCACAGAAAAGAAAAAGATTTGAAAAAAAAATTATTTAATCTGATGTCTAGTTATTATTTCTTCACGAATACAAAAAAAACGAAACGATTATTTTTGTTACATTAATTAACTATTTCCTCGCTCTGTCTTGAAAGTTTGAAAAATGAGAAAAAACTGCAAATTTCTACCTCTATTCTGAGAAAAAAATGCTATAAACAATGACAAATAACCCAGGCAATTGTTCAAAGATCTAATCATCAGCAAAAAGTTGTACCTTATGTTTTGTTAACAATTTTCACTGAAATAAACTGCAAAAGAATTATCGTTTGCAACAAAAATTTTCAAAACACAATTGTTTGCTCACGGGTTTTTTTTTTGGGACTATATAAAACAGACTTATAGGGGTGAAATCCAAAGAGTAATTATTGATTAATATTCTCTGGCTTATGGAGAAGAAAAAGGAAAGCTTAAAGAGAACGAAGTTAGAATGGATAGATTATTTGAAAAAGAGAAAGAATTGAAAAAGAGGAAAATATTCATCAAAATAAATTCATGAAGAAGCACTTAGAACGGAAAGTATTTGAAAAAAGCCTCTGGATGGAAATATCGAAGATGATGCAAATTTGACTGTACAGCAGACTGATGTGAACGAAGAACCAAAGATGCAGGTACAATAAAGAAGTCAACTGACTTCTTAGCGATGTTATCTCTTCCTTCGTACTTAATGGAGCTAATTTGTTACTAATTTCCATGGTATTCCTTTAAACGAGTTTCACTGACCATTTCATGCTCATGGACAAAACGTCCACTCGGTATCTTTATTGACAATAAGAACAATTAGCAACGTGAAAATTTTTGATTTTATAGAGAATTGCAAGATGTAAGAATTTTGCAGATTTACGAGAGGAATATTTTGTATATATTCCATATTGTAGGTCGTGTCTTAAGTCTATCGTATTTTATAAATAACCTCAAATTATAGTGGAGACCAAGACAAATTCAGAAACCTATACATGAAATTATGGATCTCTGTTTATATGATTTACAAAAAAAAATGTAAGGTGCAGATTCTTTTTTATTATTGAATCTGTTAAAACGTCACATGTTTGAATAAGTGAATAAGTTCTATTAAATAGGCAAACAATCTTATGACAATTTATTTGTTTATTATTATTATTTATGATTTCCTGGGTTTAGACCGTGAGAGACCCTTTGGGTGATCCTGTTGTGTTTCACTGCGAACCGAAGCGTGACCCCAAAGCTCTCCATACGGCGAGGACCGCAGCCACGCTATTGGCCGATATTTCTGACTTACTAATGCAGTTTCAGCCCGTGAATATTACCCGTTTCTCCGCAATCGTGGGGCAGTGGCAGGAGATATCAATAGCTGCCCCATAATCTCTTCTGCACAGACGACAGAGGGGACTCTCTGCGAGCCCTATCTTATGTCTGTGATATCCGAGGTTTTCATGACCTATAGAAATTTCTGTTAGGACTTTGACTTCGTTCCTCCCAAGCTTAAGTAATTCCTTCTCTCGATTAAGGTTGATCATCAAACCCAAGAGTGTTTTGGCCTGTCTGCAGCCAGTGTCCAATTAACACTCATCCTGATGGTCCTCGGTCAGCCAACTGTTGATTTCTTCAGTGACTGACGTGCGGGAAATGATCGAAACTGGCTCCGGTTAATAAAGCTTTCTCTTTCTGCTAGCTTTGCTGGCTTGTCCGATATCTCATTACCTTTGATGCCGCTCTGTCCAGCGATGCAAAGTACAGTCATTCGGTTTTCCGTCGCTAGGTTGTTCGATGCCTCAAAGCACTTCCATACCAGTAGCGACATAGTCGTTGTTCTATTCAGGGTAATCAGAGCAGCCCTGCTGTCTCTGATGCCATACTGCTGTGCCTGATAGACACACTGGAGCATGGCCATCATCTCCTTGATTTTGGAGCCATCTGTAAACCAGTTGTTCCCAGCACTGGGCACTGTGTTCATCGCCGTTAAACCATTCATCCTTCGTATATGGGCTAACCCGATACTTCTTGTCGAAGAACTAGCGAGTGGGCGTTTTGTCTATCAGCGTGCCCCCAGGGTCGGGCTACTCGCGATGGCGACTGGGATCTTCACTGCTGTCGAGATCCTTTTTTTATCTAACTCATTTAGCCTCCAGGCCGCCTTCGCAGTCAAGGCCTCGATGGTAAGATGAAGGGGCTCTAAATCTATTAGTGCCCCCGGTGCCATCGTTGGTGTCGACTTCGAGACTCCAGTGATGCCTCTTAGGATCAGTCTCCTGATTGTTTCCAGTCAAGTCTTCACAATGGGCAGCTCGACCCTGCTCCGCCAGACCACCGCTTCACAGGTTAGCGTGGGTTGCAGGATTGCTGTGTAGATCCACTTAAGTGTCTTCTGCGTATATAGGCTAATCCGATACTTCTTGCCGAAGAGATATCGAAAGGGCGTTTTGTCCATGAGCGTGCCCAGGGTCGGTGTACTCGCGATTTTAGTTGAACTCCGCACTGCCCTCGAGATCCTTTCGCCTTTTACTATAGTTAATCTCCAGGCTGCCTTCGCAGCCATGGCTTTGTTGGTGAAATAGAAGGACTCTAACCCTGTTAGTGCCGCCAATGCCATGATAAATTTTGACCTGTTTCACCAGACAACCGCAGCATAAATTAGCCCGGGTTATAGGATCGCTATGTAGATCCACATGAGTGTCTTCGGCTTCAAGCCCCAGCCTTTCCCTCTGACTCTCCTACCGAATCATAGAGTCGCTATTAGTTTTTTGCACTTGTTATCCAGTTGCTTGTTACATGACAGCTTCTTATCTAGGATGACTCTATGATATTTAGCTCATTCCTTGACATCCAGTTGTTGTCCTCCAAATTTCAGTGTAAACGTGGTTCCCCAGTTACACCGTCTGGCGAAAACAACCGCGTCCGTCTTATTTGGATTGACCGATAATCCAGCCTTTTTGCACCAAGAATCCACTGTAACTCGACCACTGTATTATGGGTATTATTATGTCGCTGGGTTGACTGCAACAAATACGAAGACCTCTCCCCTACAGAAGGAGGTCTCGAATTTTGGCCATTGTTCTTAGACACTCTTTGGAGCGCCCTTTGAGTGGCCTCCCTATAGAGCTCAAACTGCTCCGCGATCAGCAGTGAGCCTGAGTAACTCACGTCCGCCACCACCACAGTCAAGGGTTAGTCTTTTGGGCAGCTGTCAGTCCAGCCCTCGACAACTTCCTGTTCGCCGGCAGTTGAGCTGTTTTGTGCCTCTACATAGGCTCAGCCCCCCCCCCCCCCGGCGGGGTGTTCTCTAAGCCCCTGTCTCTTTCTTCTAGGCCACGGTACTGGTTGTCGGCGTTGTGGTTTCCGAGGTTCTAGCCTTCGCAGCTGCTCTACTGGTCTGCTGCGCTTGCCTTCTCAGTTTCCTTCCCAGGGAACCGTTGATGCCTTTTGTTCTTATTGGGAGACTCATTAGCCGCTCAAAGTCCATAGCGTCATTCCGAGAGATTGTCAATGGATCAGCTCTCGGGGATGTTAGGGGCACAACCGCCACCTGAGTTTGGCTGGCCGGAGAGGCAGATTGGGAGGAAAGGGTTATGTGAGACCTGTTCCAGCCCAACTTGCCCCCCCCCCCGCCGCGCCACCATTCTTCCTCCTTCCTTCGATTGTTGTTTTATTTTTGCGTGTTTAATTTTAATTCTACAAGCAACTAGGGAAATAGAAGGTCCGTCACCGAAGAGCTCACAATACAAGGTAAGGCTAATTACTCGGAAGCGTCGTCTGATGTCCCCAAGGGGCCGTCAGGGCACCTTCATTCTTCTATGTGCGAGAATTCCACGGGCACGATCACTCAACACCTATGGCTTAGGGGGGTGGCCAGATAAAGTGAGGAACCTAATGAATATCCGTTCGTAGGCCACCATTCAAACGGAGGGATGTTTCTTGGTCGCTGTGCGGGCCGTATGTCACTCCCGTCTCAATTCCAACATGGGATATCGGTCTGGAAGGAACCTCGACCCGGAATTCAGAAGGCCAATGTTAGCTAGACTCTTTCACCCTTCTTCCATACGACAATCATACATGACAGGAAAACCCGTTTGTAGGGATCCTTCCATCTCACCCAGGAGGCCGACACAGTAAAAAAAGAGGATCATTTTTTTGCACAGCATTTTGCTCCAGAGATAATTTTGATCTACTTTCAGGGCAATTTTTCAGGCTAAAGAAAATGGCCGCCAATTTTCGGCGTGGTTGTCATAACGACATAACCTAAAAATGTCATCTAAACACACGCAAGTGACAACTACACTTAACATTCGATATGTTGACAAATATTCTAAGATAATGCTGTTATATTAGGCATTTACACCTAATAGATGCCATTAAAATATTGAAATTCCTTTTTTTTAAGCGTGTGACCAGAAAATTTGGCTGGAATGTACCTTTTCATTAAGGGGTAACACCACTGTAGAAATTTAAAAAAAATCAATTTTTTTTATTAGCTTAAAAAATTCTTTCAACCTTGTAGAATAAAGGACAAAAGGCTTTATACGTGTTCGAAATCGATTTCATTGAAATTTCGAGCCCTTTTACCGAGCGTGCCGGGCCGCTCCGCAACGACTACCTGCGTCTATTACTACTATTATTACTACTATTACTACTGCCTAATTTCTTATCCATCAATTTTTAAGAGTTCTATGTCACTAATAGAGATATCGTTACGCTTCCGTTACAAGTATTTTCAGTTAGAAATACTTTAGTACACGTCAGCAACTCACGTTAGTACAGCTTAGGTGCACGTGTAATACGGAATTTAAGCGCGTTTTTCTCAAAACACGTTCTTTGAAATCGGCACGCAGCATAACTAAAACAATTTTCAATATTTTTAATCGGGTTTTTTCCTACATCTTTATAATGGTATTCCAAAGAGAAACACGTGGCCGATTTTCGATAAATTAATTTAAACAATCTTTATAAACAATTAAGTGCAGCCATTTTGAAATTTTTTTTTATAAAAATTTGTAATTTTTTACTCTCATATATGTATGATAACATCCCAAAAAATTATAATCGAATTCCTTTTCCATCCATCAAAAAAAAATTCGTGAAAAAACGTGTTTTTTTTGCCGTCTACAGTGGTGTTACCCCTTAAAGGTTGCGCACTCACTGTATTGTAGCCATGTTAATACATTTTTTTATTAAATTAATAATCATATGTTTGTCACGATTAATAAAATTAGGCACAGTAGCATTAAGTAGTAATAAACCAAAACTGTTTCTTATTACGCAATCTCTGTTTATTCTCCTGCGATCATCTTGAACGCGCAAGAAGACTAGCAATTTTTTATCTTTAACATACACTCACACACACATATGAAGAGAGAGAGCGAGACAGAGAGACAACATGACATTTTTTCCCCCATCACAGCTTAATTTTATCCGATTAAATTATTGATATTCATAAATAGCGTTTTCTGTAATCTTTTCACAAAAAATATGAAGATCATATAACTCATCATCATCATATAATTCCGATTACAATTTACTTAATGTGAGTTTATCTGATTTTGATATTGTCATGCTACAAAAAAAACTGTTCTTTGAAAGTCTAAACCTATGTATGTACATACGCGTACGCCAGCGAATGCGTTACTTGAGGTCGCTTGTCAGGCTGACTTTGTGAAAAACCTGTAACTAAACAAGCGATATTTATCCTTCATCTAGCTACAATTATTGTAAGAAAAGACTTAAGGATATTAGTGAAATCAGAAACGAAGAATTTATTGTAAGTATTATTATAATTATTGAACCACATGTATGCAGTTAAGACAATGATCTTGTATAGCTAAATTAGGAATGGAAATGGCGCTACTGAAAAAGGATTAATGTTTACAGAAATCAACGAAAAGATTGTACGTGATGTTCGGATTTTGTATGATATTTAAAACTTATGAAATAGCTGATTCAAATATATGAAACTATACTGTAGTTCAATATCTTCTCATTGTTTCAAGTTGTTCAGATTATATTTCCTCTTACGTAGACATCATGACTTTGTATAATGTCTTTATATTTTTTTTTTTTTTTTTTGACGTGAAACTGATGACGAAACTTGATGCTAAGCTTGTAAAAAGAAGATTTGTGAAACACGACTACCTTATAAAACACAAAAAAAACGGAGAGTTTACTAATGTTGAAACATAAGTCAAAGTTGGTATCTTTTAGAGCTCGAACTTCAATAGAAACCTATGGGCACCCAAAAGGGTTCCTTTAGAGACCTTGAACCAGAGATGAGGTCCATGTACAGAACAACACTGCCGCGTAAATGAAAAACGGCGTATCTGCAATTTTCATCACAATTGAGTTATTACCATAGTCATAATTTAGACACTCTCCTTAACTCATTTATGGAAGAGGAAAATACCAATTTTGTTTTAAAATAAGTTAATTTTGGCAAATAGTTTACCCGTATCAGCAAAAAAAACGCAAATTCACATATATATAAGCATCTGTCACAAGCAGGAACGAGAACTGGTGCGCTTGCGCGACATTCAGATACGTCTTTTGTGAATGGATGACAGTTCGACATATTTCGATAATTCAACATAAATTTCTATTTAATCCATAATTATTTGGCTCCAACACATATAAAAAATACAATTTCGTTTCTAATTTAAGTGCTATAAACGAATTGAAATGCAAAGAGAAGGTTTGTTCTCTACAACTGTGTCTTGCGCAGTCCCTCGTGCGAGAGGGAGAGAGGAAAAGCGACGTACGCTCAGGCGAGCCCCTGGGCCTGGGCGACAGCACGTTCCCTGGCGCGTTCTGATAGCCAGCCGTCGAAGGCACGCATGTCTCAGGGGACGTCCCTTTGACTAGTGGGTGGCGGAAGATATACTCTTTTAATTTCGCCCTTCACGAGCTTCCGCCAAGCGGTTAGTCCGTCCATGCGAGGGGAAACGGCGCGTGCGCGACTGCACCGATTTATGGCAGTATTTTTTTGGTGTTTCGGGGTGGGGGAAAAGTCGGGTTAAAGGAAGGGTGGCTGGAGAAGGAAGGGGTCCGAAGACCAGACGGGAAGGCTCGTCTGGTCCATCGTTATCAACTTAATATTCATCGCCCCGAAAATCTGTCGAGTAGGTTCCAACGGAAAGCGTCAGGAACCTGTGGGCGGCTGTTCCTCGGTGGCGAACCGAGCAGGGGCGGGAAGAAAATCTCCGGGGTCCCGTCGGCGTACAACAATAGTACTTCTGGGTCCGGTGTTTCCTCCTCAGTCCGGGGAACCGGCGTCGTACGGAAAAGTGAAAAATAGGTCCTTTGGAAATAGGCTTTATTAATATGGAAACCTCCGTTTTTTCGGTGAAGTACACTTAACCCCTCCAAACAATATATATGTATACAATTATACATACATACACAAAATCATGTTGCAGAATATTTACTGGTTGGTTACATTCTACAGAAAATTTTTCACGAGGCAGTTTCCTACTTTTCAAAGAATATGAAGATTCTTACAGTTACCCTGCTGTTCACTTTAGCGGTCCTCTTTAATTCTATTGGTAAATATAATATTTTTAATTTATACTTTCAAGTGCGTTCTTAAATATAAGGTTAAAATTAGGACTCAATCATTTTTTTGTTATTTTTTCAAAAAATATGTTTCAAACGCAATTATTACAGATAAAAATGTTGTGAAACTTCTAAATATTTCACGTCATCTTCAACAACAGAATACACACAATAATTCTTTTCATGAAAAAATAAAAATAATTGATTTAATGTATGCGCTCTGAGAAACAACATGAAATATTCCATACAATTTCACACAACAGCAAATCTTTCGCATTTTGTATTGTTGACTTCACGTACGGAGAAAAATGGATGTATGCCTTAACAAAATATTAGTTATAATAGTTTTTCCATAAGTTCATATACGACACGGAATGACATCGAATTTATGATTTTAGAATTTCGTGAGCATTGGAGTTCACTTTTTCAGGGCTAACCTGGAACTGTGATTCTGAGATTCGCCTGTGATTGGTCAGAGCACCCCACCGTGGGGACTGGTCGAACTTGGTTGGCCAATCAAGTCTTTCCTTTTGAAAAAAAACCGGGACCCGGGAAGACAAAAAACCAAATCGCATTGGTATTATATTCATTGTCCGTATCGATGTTACTAGGGTGTTTTAAGATTTCGATTGCTTCTCCATGTTTGTTTGGGAAAATATTGTACGTTTCTGCGATGACGATTATTTCGTCAAATAAAATGCTATGTTCTGTTTCACTCTGATGCTCAGCTAGTGCTGATTGCGTGAAATGTTCTACCCTGACTTTACTCTAATGTTTCTTCACACGTTGGCTCACAGCCCTCCCGGTTTCTCCAATATAGACTTTGCCAGAAGCACAAGGGATTTTATATACTCCCGAATCACTGAAAGGCGCCTTTTTATATGGTTTGTATGTTGGGGTTGTTTAGAATTCTTCCTATTTTTTCTGTGATACCTTGATTGTAGGGTAGGATGGTGGTCGTTTGCCTCTCTCTTCCTTTAGTAGGTTGTGTTGACTCGTTTTTTTGAGTGTATTTTCTTCTTGCTGTACCAATTTGTTTGTTTGTGTGATCGTTTTGTATTAGGATTTGTTCAACGTTTCGTAATATACAAGGAGAGATACTACGTCGAAACTCATAAGGATGTCTTGGGGTTGAATGTGGGCTTGGCGTAAGATGTTGGCCGTCCTACGCCGTATATCATTCACTTTTTCGGGTGGAAGGGTATATATGGTGGATTCCAAATTAATAATGAATCCTTCTCTCGGAATTTTGAAGGAAGCTACTATAAAATTATGTCCTTCATACAAGGTTGAGATAATTTCATTGCTGAGAGGATGGTCAGAGATATTTTCTACTGTGTTAGTGGTGTGTGTTTCACTGGAAGTAATTTGTCAAATTCTATTTTTCGTTTTTGAGTGAAAATATCTTTAATGGGTTGGGATTGTTTGAGTGATATGTGCCCAATGTAGACTAATTGTCAAATATGAGCGTGTTCGATAGGAAAAGATTCGTATTTCTGCACATGATTGAAAACCGAAAAACTTCCTTTGAATTTATTATAATGAATCATCGGGAAAGCATTATATCTATTAATATATAAGCCTTGTATCCAAAAAAGATAGTAGATATGAGGTGTAAATATCTATGCGCTTAGCGTTAATATCTTATGCTTTGAACATCTTCTATTGAAAATTTATTTTTCTCCGGGCGTCCACCAATTGATTATAGTAACCGAAATCATTACAGAATTAATCATCAATTATGCTAATGACCTTTGGAAAAATAAAATTTTGATTATTTATACGATTACATAATTGGAATGCTACAATAATACTATTACATTACTCAAACCCTCAATTGCTAGTTTAATCAGTAGAATTTTCACTCATGGGCCTTTAAAAGAACATGTAACGCCATGGGGGAGGGGGAAACTCGATCTTTACGCCAAATTCAAATTTAAACACTTACAAATATAAGAGGAGGGGGGAGGGTAAATTTCAGGAAAAAGATTCACGTATTTTTTGAGTGTCCCCTAATTGAGAATTGGAGAAGAACACCCAGGTAAAAATTCTACGATCTAGTTCCGATTTAAATTGCCCTCAACTAAGACATATTGAATGCAAAGTAAAGAAATCTATCCATGCCTGAATTTTTAGTTAAAGCTAGACCGTTGAAGCCATATGAGATCGTCCGCGAAGAAAGGAACCCAACGTGAAAAAAATTCACTTATAACCTTTTACACCAATCGATAGTATTTTATTTGCTCTTGCATAATGGAAATTATCATTTCTTCTCGCCAATCGCACCTCCTGTGGAATGAAGATACCGCGTGCCAGGTCCCTTTTTCGCGGACGGTCACATTTGCGCAGACAACCCCCTGTTCATTACGCAGCAAACAGCAGTGCAGCCTATGGCTTTCAGCAGCAAGAGCAGCGTGTCTCCTTTTTTGAAGCGATTTATGTTACAGTTACATTAGATGATGCCATGAGGGACGTTTTTCCAATTAAACCTTTTTCAGTATTGATACTCATTAAGGTCGTGATTATTTAGAAGTTTTTAATTCAGACGTCATTAATTTTATTGACCGCTCAACTTCTGAGATGAAATCGCTGAATCAAGAAGCTTCTTTCAAGCTATGTTCCAACTTGAAATCTCCATACAAAGCTGAGATAATTATTTTTCACATTTTCATCTCTATTAATTACAATAATATGTCAATTGAAATGACGAAATTGTTATTTGTAAAGCCTTAACCCAAAATTCCTGGACGAAACCCCCAAAATCGAAAGTTACTATTCGAGGTAAAGTACTATGAAATTGTGTATAAATGGTTTTTAGTGCGCGCAAATTTGGAATAGCAGATAGTTTGGTCGAATATTCGACGGTAGGTGTATGCTCAGGGTGCACGTTGCCGATGAAAGCGCGAGATTCAAACGTATATCGACTTTCGTGCGCCTAAAGTGAATGCGAATATATCAGCTGATAAGTGCTAAGAAATAACTCTACGAAATGAAGGGTGATCCTGGAGGTATGTATAAAATTTACTTATGCTTAAAAGCAGCTATTCAATGTTTTAAACTCACGTGAATGCTTCGTGGATGTGACAGTTTCGAATTCTTGTTTTAACATACGATACATGAAAACTTTGAATTGAACGATTAAGTTGCGATCTGGCGAGATCCCGCGCAGCCATCAATTGTATCATGCGCGAAAAAGTATAAGGAATCAAATCGCGTTATCAGAGCTTCCACTTTTTCCCCCTTTTCTTGCAAAAATACTTCAAGTGAATTCGCTCGCGCACTGACTAGGCCCAAACGCAGGGCTGGGTCCAGTCCTTGTCAATGCGCGTGACAATTTTTTAATCTGCCATTCTGAATTTTCATTGTTCAAACTTATATTCGTCGAAACCCCAAAAACATCCTTTTCACTGATTTTAGCGAAAACACTAATTTCTCAATAAAAAGTCCACCATCTTGATTTTTGATTATTTGAATTGCTTTTTAGTGATCAGAGACATCAAAAACCCCTCAGTAATCAATTTCTACGAAAAGCACCAGCTTTTTCATGAAAAAAATCCGCCATTTTGATTCCGCAATTTTCAACATTGATTTAAAAAATTCTAAAAGTTCATTTTCGTGATTAGCGGTCCCAAAGCTCGTGAGAATGAAATTTGAGAGAAAAATAATAACTTTCTGGGTTTCGTCCAGGAATGTTAGATTCTGGCCCACTATGCCCCAGTTTGTCGGTTTTAGTTTAGGAAGCATTTGCTTTTTTGTGAACAAATGTCAGGCCGATAGAGTCTCAAGTAAATAAAATTTTCTTTGAATCTAATATGAAAACAAATTGAAAAGTGCAATTCAATATTTAAGCATATTAAAAGTTTGGTAATGACCCATTACTGGTAGGAGTATGAATCTGAACAAAATTTCGAAAAAATGTTAGTCATATTTATAATATTGGGATTTAACCACTTCCCTGTATTTTTACAGAAAGTTCTCAAGCCTGGTGGCTAGGAAAGAGAAGTGGAAGAAAAAGTGGAAGAATAGCTGCGGAGCCTAGTCTGAATCTCATTGTTCATGCTTACGAAGATGGTAATCAGATCCACGTATTAAGAGTAGGATCAACACATACCTTTGGAATAAGACGTCTTGGAAGATACGATTTCATCATTGGTATAGTCATGAATGGAGTTATTCGTCCAATACTCAATTCTGAGGGCAATAAGTTTATAGTCGACATGAATGGACATCGTGAATTTGAAGTAGTTGCTCCTGAGGAAGTTCCTTACGGACTCAAGCCTCAGCATACTGTTGAAGGCAAAGTTACTCTTCGGCCACCAGGCTTCGTTAAATGAAAAATTGTTGAATTCTCAACATATCTGTGACAGTGCGTACACAATAGGGTGGTCCAAATTGTTTGTTTTTCGAATTTTCATGTTTATCCCTCCCTTCCTAAATTTTATTGGTTGAGGAAATCTAATATATTCATAAAAATGATGGTCAAAATTTGATAGGTGAGGACAAAAGTAGCAGAGATCATTCAGTTGTCTTCTGGTTCGTTACAATTTTTGATCAGAAAGAACAATTCAAAATTTGAGAATATTGGATAGGCATGTCAGTTTCTCCATGTAAAATAACTCTTATTTTTACTTAGCTTGATCATTCGCAAATTGGTAAACTCTGAGAATAAATATTAAAAGTGGTTTTTGATTATTATCTTCTTTGTAAAAATGTAAAATAAATCAATTATTGTATATAAATTCAAACTTCATCTTAAAATTTATTCTTGCATTTTCAACCTTACCTATAAATGTTACTAAAATGAGTGTCGATTTCTCTTTCAGTATCGATTACGACATCCCCTTCCTTAACGCGATCTATTATTTTAAATTTTGCATCTGAAATAAGTTTTTTTTCTTCCGCCTCGAATTTCTAGTCATTTACCAATCAAGACTAACTTATCGAATAGGTTACATTGAGTATCAACATTTCTTGAAAAATTATATGCAAGCATTTCGCTAAAAAGAAAGAGTTGTAGTTAAACACCAGTAAAACAGTGATACTTTTACATTAAGCACATATTTTCTGGGTGTCTATGAAAAATATTCTCGAGAATATCAAAACTGTAGAAAATTGATAAACAAAGTGAATGTTCCAGAATTTCGGTATTGACCAAGTGATCAAAGTTCATATTATATTACATCCTGAACAAAATAGTTTTGAAATTGAAAATAATCATATTGCGCTTTTCGACTGCAAAAATAACAGGGCTTGAAGGGCTTTTAAAAAAATTAAAAGGTACCGAAACATTAATTCAATTTTTCAAAATAAGCGTCTTACCTCACTGAAAAAACTTGCACTTTTATGTTTCCTATAATTTTCAAAAAATAAAAAATGATAAATTCCTTTCTTTACTAGAAAGTTGGGGAAATTTGAAGTCTGATTATATTATTTTCAATAAGACCAAACAAACCAACTCTGAGAAGATTCTTTCAATGAATAAATTCAGCCCTTCATCAGCCCTTAGATTATCTTCTTTTTTTCATTCCCCATATATTCCTTGTATTTTGTCAAAAACAAACTGGCACAAAGAATTGTTCAAAAATTTCCCCATTGATAGTTATTCAAATATATGTTGCATTATGTTATTTTTCATATTGGGTAGTCATTCTGCACTGGTAACAAAAATTTTTTCTCTTGACGTTTCAGCAGACATGACCCTCAAATTACTTGTGAGACATTCTGCACTTAAAAAAATTTGTTTTTCTGAAATTTCAGCAGACATAATCGCTCAAATATGGCAATAATATTAACCATAAATATATTTATCTTATTTTCATTGAATTTCACTGATTCTTCTTCATAACTTTTTTTATTCAACAATTATAAATTGAAACCGAAACGCGCCACGTTACCAAACAAGATAGGACAACCTGGCGCAGATGCACTTTTTGAAAAACACATTAATCAACTATTTCAATGAACTTCAATTGAATTAGCTCCATGCACGGAGTATTGGTAAGATATTGGCCCAAACAAAACCTATTTTATTGCAAGATTTTACTTTATATTTGAATTTTAATCGCGCATTTTCTTTTATGTGTGTCGCATTCGCCGCCGCTGTCCTAGGGCTTTGTATCAATATTAAAAAAAGGATCTTGAAGACATTCAAGAACATTGAGATAGAATACCATTGTATCACGAGAATCTAAGTCATCACATATTTTACTTAGGTTTGTATGTAGGTTATTTGCTAGATCGGTAATCCTTTTGAACGGGTTCGAAATCACGATTATGTTATAATTGGGTACATACATATTATAGTTTCTTGCCTTCATTATGTTGTTACTTAGGCAAACTTAATTCTAAATACATATTTCGTACAGTCTTTTCTTTTCTTCTTTTGCTATTTCTTGTTTAAGCATAGAACTTATTGACAGTCTTATTCACACATAAGCTTTCATTCGATAAGATTTTTGATATATACATATTGCACAAAAATTTATACCTTTCGAAAATTGACGGCAGTTTGAATTTGGCAAGGAGTATTATCGTCGGTGTCGTTTTGCGAAATCCGAGCGCTAGTTTTATGGCATTTTTTGTATACCTTCTAGTTTTTTTTTTGTTGATCCTTGCGTTCAAGATAGTACACATATATTGCGTAGTCTATTATAGATCTTACATAGCTCTTGTAAAGGGTGAGGAAAGGAGTGGGTTCTGCTCCTCACCAGATTCCTTGTAAGCATTGAATTATGTTGGATGCTTCAGCAGATCCTGACTTTACTTTATTTAGTTGTGAGACAAATGAGAGCATATAATCGAATATTATTTCAATGAGCCTGGTGGATTCACTGGTTGTAATTATTAAATCATAAATTTCAATTACCGTTTCTCCAGTTATAATGTCACTGTTACTAAAATGTATAAAGATAGTGTTTTCAAGGGCGAGAGAAATGTCTATATCAGCAACATTTTTCTTAACCCGATTCAGGACTTTTTGCAGCGAGCATAAATTACGAGAGTATGGCGCGATGTCATGTGCAAATTGAGATATCAGTACTCTGATATACTTTTGACAACGTCAGCAACATTGTTAAAGTCGGAAGCATGGTTGAAATCAACAATGCTAAAGAACTGTCAAGAAAATCATTCGATTGGAAATTGGCTAAAGAGTTAGAATCAGATCGTGCTTTAGTTGGTTGTAATAGATGTAAATGCCCGTAAAAGCTTCAGTTACTTGATTGATAAAATACTCATATTTGTGGCTGACGCTTACATTATCGTAATCAAGTGTTAAAAATTTTTCAGAAGAGTTATCTAAATGTTTCATTACGTTGTTTCAGTTTGTTTGTGTTGATCTAATCTTATGACTTTTTCATGTTAAATGTGTCTCTCCGTATTGAAGTTAACGTAGATTGAGTAATGATCTGAGCCCCAAGTCTCCTCATTCACTTGAACGTCTATTTTATTAACGATATTTTTGGTTGAGAGAATTAGACCGATGTTTGATATAGAAGTGGAATCAATGTGGGAATAAGTATCGGAATTGTGTATAAATAAATGATTTTTCTTCCTGCATTGAAGTAAGTTTTCTCCATTAGTGTCACTTTTGTTTCAATTCCAATCTATATGGTGAGCGTTAAAAACGCCCCGGTGAAATACGTCATGTTTAGCCTGTATTTCACAAATCCTGGACACACACGAGAATGTATAAGACCTTTCTATCAGACCTTCTTGTATCTCTTATTTACGTTTCAGAAAACTTCTCGCATTCCAATAGAGAATTTTGAGTGGCTTGGTTGTTGAAGAGGTACAGTTCATTTTAGAGAATGTAAAGATTCCCAACTGTTGAATTCTCGTTCCTTGTTTGAGCTAGGATAATCTGTAGTATCAAGGGTCGCAAGTCATTTATTGAATTTGGTAATGCGAGCTTTCAGTTTGCAATCGATAAGGTGAAGATAAGCGTCTCTGAGCATGGTGGTTAAGCTCGATGTATCAGTAGCATATTTCAGAGCTATCTCTGGTATGTTCAGGCTTCCTTAGGACTCTCTGAGAAAGGATGCTAATTTTTCGATATCAAGCGGATAATTATTGACGTTAATGAAAAAAAAATTTTAGGCTGGACCAAGCTGATCTTCAATTGTTTCTAGAAAACATGGTTTTTTGACTTTCCTTTGTGCGCTTTTCTTGGGCTTTGAACAAATAACCATCTTCAACGGGGTTTGCTGAGTTTTCCACCGTTGCTTTATCAGCCTCATGAGTGGATGGTGTAGAGCTGGACAGTAGGCTGTACATTCTTTTTAATCCTGAACTATTGTGTGTAGTTGGAGAGGGCATCAAATTCTTCAGAGAGAATGAAGGTTCTGTTTCCGCAGTGTCTATATTTTCATTATTTTGATTTTGAGTAGCTTGAATGTTGTTCAATGTAACTGTGCGTGAGTCCTTGTGTATATCTTGAATTGGGCAGTGTTCAGTAAGGTGTCCTTTTTTCTGCATAAGAAATAAGTAGCTTCCTCGTTGAAAAAGTAGATGCAGTATGTAGTGATGTCATACTCGATTTTGATACTGTCCACAAGGTTAGTTGTATCTTCAGGATTCGTATATATTTGTCGCCTAAAGCTCATTACGTGTGCGTAATCTGGTTCATTCATGCTTGCTCTGATACAAGTGATTTGAGAAACTGAAGTCATATTGAGAGCCTCAATTTTGTCTTCGATGATGGAATGCGGCGTGATAGGACACACGGTTAAAATAACTATTCCCTCGGCTTTGGATATCAGCGGTCTAAGTGTTAGCGTGTGTGTATTCATGTTTCTTTCCGTACCTGGCTCCATGATTTTGTCGACAAACTCTTGTTTACTTGTATAATCTTTGACCGTGAAACCTTCGATTGCATCTGTTGCTACAGCTCGATCTTTCTTGGGGAACTGGATTTGTTGTGCTATTCTGGTTATACTTGATATTCACGTACACAATAATAGATAAATATTTTTCATAATTTCATCATCTATTTACCATCAACCATTGTGCAATGTGAGATGGAAGGATCACTCAAATATTTGCAATAAAAATAAGGTGCAAACCCAAACTGGCCAATGCAAGAATTTCTAAAAATATTCATCAAGTTTCATGCTTATAATGTTCAAAAAATGAGGTTTTTATAGTAAAACTTTTCTCATTAACATAATTGAAAGTTGATGTAAGAATATAGAAGATTCAATCGAGACGAATAGATTGTCCTACTATATCAATAGATTTTAATAAACAGTCAGGAAATTCTAGAGATTTGTGATGTTTAAATTGTTTTTTTTTACGAGTGTAGATATAACCTTTCTTCAAAAGTACGGCAGTATATAGTTCGTCATATTTCAAGTATTGGATGTCATCCATGTCTGTTTCTTCTTACAGGAAGTTTACAGGCCTGGCTAGGAAGGAAAGGTGTAAAAATAGCTCCGGAGCCTCATCTTTATATACCTATTCATTCTTACGAAGATCATGCTGATCACATTCATCAACTAACAGTAGGATCAACAGTTACCTTAGGAATAAGACAACTAGAAGTAGGGGAAGTAAGAAGTGATTACATCATTGGAATAGTAAAACATGGAGTTATTCGTCCAATACTTGATGCTTCTGGCATTAAGTTTATAGTATGCATGCGATATTATGATACATATGGACTACTTACTACTAACAATATTCCTTACGGGCTCGAGCCTGAGCATACTGTTGAAGCTATAGTTACTGCTCATTGGCCAACAGTTCACAACTGATTTAAATACAAAAGGATTGGATTTTCCATATATTTGGAAGAGTGCATACACATGTAATTTCAGTATAAAAAAATTGAAACTCAGATATAATTTCGTTTGTGATCTGAGGTCAACACTAAAATTTATCAAGTAATGGACAATAATAACGATAGAAAGTCAATATGTTTTAAATTGTGGTTTTCCGTAGCAGTATGGAGTTCAATATTGTTTCGAGAAGAGTACGGTCAATAGAATATTTTCTGATTCGAAGCAATTTTTCTTTTTTCGAGAAAATGTACCTTAATGAAGAAAAATTGATCTCCATTATTCAAATACACTTTTTTGAGAAATAAATTGAGCAATCTCTGATTATTCTTCTTCACTTGTCTTGATCATCTTTTATCTATTATATAAATATAATCATTTCTACTTGATGTTGGGCATAGGGACAAAATTTTTTTTTCAAGTATTTCATTTGAAAACAATCACCCACTTTCAGACTCCGTTTTCTCTTCCAATTCCTCTCAAGTAATCACTTCTTTCACTTAAATTTGGGTATTACTTCAAAGGTCAATAGGAGACATTAAAGTGTATTACTTGATATATTCATTAAACATGCAAAATAGTGTCAAACTCTACCAAAATAATTTTAAACTTCTTCCAAATGCCTGTGTGTCCTACCTTCAGGAGAATTTTACGGAATATTTGCCCAATCAATTTTTCCCGCGCATTATACGTTTACGCTGTTCCATAAACTATGTTTTTAAGAATTTCTTAAAGCATGATAAACAAAGGTATCATTTCGAAAATAAAACAATCTGAGGGACATTCAGTTTTCAAATATTCACCTTCTAATATGATCAAATTCAAAGTAATTCAGTTTGGAATTCTTTAACGAAATTGTTCAATTGTGCAGGATTTCAATTTGATGTTATTATATAGTGAAATAGTCCAATTTTGAATATGTGTTAGTATTAAATTCCTAATTTTGAATATTTCATTAAGAAATTTTCAATTTGGATATTGTGTTCAGCGTCATACTTTCTGTCTTTTTAATTTGAACTGGTTTTTAATAAGTGTTAATTGCTTTCCATCAATCAATTTTCCGGTATTCTTTAACGTAAATTCATCTTCGTTACCAGATAATAAAAACATAAATTAATATTATTCTTTTTCTAAAAAATTTTTCCAAATGAGTCTGTAATATCCGTATTTACCATACAAACAAATTTCTCGAAATATTCTTCCTGTCGACCTTTACCTTACTGTACTCATCATCATTTGGTATGCAGCGTTCCATACACCACGTGCACTTAAGTATTTTCTATGTATATCTGATGATGAAAAATGTTATTACGCCTGTAGGAAATAAATTTATGAACCGCTGATACCTTGAAATAAACTTATAATTCCTGTCTGTCATTCGATGAAATGGTTTCAAAGGCAAATGAGATAGCGACTAGTATAAAGATACAAAAATATGACCGAAATTTTCTACGAGTCTGTTTCCAATATTTGAAGAATATGAAGTTTCTTACTGTCACTCTATCATTAACTGCAGCGGTATTTCTTCATTCTATCGGTAAATATGATATTATCTCATATAATGATTTTAAGTGCACTTTGAAATATTATTTCCTTTAAAAAATTATGTTATGTTAGAAAATTCGGATGAAAATTACGAAATAGGAATTAATGTGCACGCAGAAGAATGTTGTTTTGAATGAAACAAATTCTTTCTTTGATATAAGGTCAAACAACTGTTTTTTCCAATAATTTCCTTAGTGTGTTAAGTATTAAGTATGTAATAAAGAATTTTTTGGTGTGGCTGAGCGACTTGAGGAATATGCGTGCTGAGAAGGGAGAAATTTCAAATAATTGAAGAAAGCCGATTATCCTTTTCCTTTATAATGGAAAGGTTAATAAAAGTGTTCGAATCAATTGTAAAGCTATCAGACTTGAACAAAATGAATTTGTGATATTTCTACCATCACATTATTGAAAATTTGAAATATTACTATTTCATCAGACAAAAACTCAATTACTCATTCAATGAGCAAAAGTGGTGGGCCCGTAGGGCCTTTTTCTCAACAGAAATTGGCTGACAGTTTTTGAAAATAAACCTTTCAAAGAACTTATTAATCCTGAAACCCGTTTATAGATTGTTGTTTTCAAATTGGAGAAATAGGGACTTCAAAGATGTTGATTTCTATAGGATTTCGATATTTGTGGGAATATCTTTAATATTTCTTCCTGTTCTTTTCACGATGATATAGTTCATAAAACTCCATTGTATATAAACGAAATAGGAATTTATTCCGGATCAATTCGAATAATTTCAAAATCTATAATCGATCCGTATCGAACCAATCTGGTTCGATTTGACAACATTCTATTTGTAAACGCACGGTATGAGAAGGAACTACAGTGGGTTCGAATTGCATCAACTTGGTTTGCTTTGCGGATTGAGACGGATAAAAAAATTGCATCGAATGGCTTCAAAATGAAAAATGAGCTACAAATTTCATTAGGATCGGTTTACAATGAATTCACATCCAAAACGTTCACCATCGAAGTTAATATTTTGTATTTTTGAAACCGTAGATCTCGGGAAAAAACCTTTTTGAAATTATTATCTTGTTTAAACTACCGAATGGTTGAAAGTCAATCTTTTGGTTTTTCATTCGAAAATTCCACTACTAAATTATTCATTGAGAAGCCATCCTCGAAATGTATTTCGACTTAAAATGTTAAGCTTTCCGTATTTAATTCAAAATGACACCTATACATTAATATTATTTGAAAGAATTTATTTCCATATTTTCGTGAACAATTCTCATATTTTCCCTGTTTTGGAAGCATTTTGGGCCGTGAAGTCTGTTGAAACACTGTGCGCATAACGTGTTCTAGTACATAGGATCACTCGGACACTCATTTAAAGTTTTATTCCGATACATGATTTTTATGAAAGTTCAATGACTAAAATTCAGAAGAATAGGATGAAATCTGAACACTTCTGTGAAGTGCTAAACCCGTAGAAATCAACAAATTTGAAGATTTATCTGTCAAAGTGAAGCAAAAAACGGCAGTATACGCCCGCTTTCTTCTAACTAAGTTTGAGAGAGGAAAGCCTAGCTTTTTCTACGTAATGCAAGCTATCCACCATTTACAGTCATTTTTTTTCAATTATAAGAATTCAACCATTTCCGTATCTTCTTACAGAAAGTTCACAGGCCTGGCCACGGAGAAGGAATAACGCAATATCTCCAGAGCCACCGGTTCCTATCATAATTCGTGGTTACGCAGATGAAAGTAATCATGAACATCCATTACAAATAGACTCAACAGTTACCTTAGGAATAAGAGCTATGGGAGGAGTGAATTACATCGTTGGAGTAGTCAGTAATGAACTTGTTCGTCCAATGATAAATTATGACGGCGACAGGTTTATAATAAACATGGTTGAGAGGTCTGGATTTGTAACAAATGGTAATGTGTATGATCATCTTTATGGAGTCGCGCCTCAGCATACTGTTCAAGGCATAATTGCTCCTCCCCCGCAACCAGAACCAGAACATCCATCACCAGATCACCACCACCATTGATGGAAAATGCTATTAGTGTTGATGGAATATGTTTAAAAACATATTTACTAGATCTGTGATACGTATAAATTAAAAATGATAATGATAAATAGAGTAAACATGAAGTTATCATTTTTGCTGAAACGGTATTCCGTCGATGCAGAAATGTATATCAATATAAATAAAACAAAATAATGTTACATCCTTGGATCATTATGCTGCGGATCAAATTTTTGAAATCTGTGTGAAAATAAAAAATGATACCCATTGTATTGTATTGTATTGTAGTTTATTATACTCTCTGCATTTTACGGGTCTGAGAGTCTTACATACACATCTCTACATAATTCCCTACACTCCTTACATTTAATGTTCAGAGTTATTAACCTATCTCAACCCTAGTTACATTAAATGACAAGTCGAAACGGAAGCCCTATCTCTGTTCTCCCTCTCTCTGAACACTTCTCCTTGTGCTTCCTAGCGTCTCAACGTATGTCCTTCTCTTTCTCTCTAACTCTCTGAACATAATGCCCCAGCACCCTTTTTCCCTACTCTATCTCTCAAACCTCATTTCACAACCAGCTTACTTACTTTTGCCCTGTTTAACAAATCACAAGTACCGAGACATGCTCTCATTCTTTACATTCCCTTTGCATCCCCTCCTCACTCTTAGTGCCCCAGAACCCCCTTTTCTCACCCCACATGCACCTTGACACCTTTTCTTTTCTTTTCACTCTTGCCCCTTTTCTTTTTTTTTTTTTTTTTTTCCGCCATGCTCCTCCGTATTCTTCTTTTTCGTTTCCCGCTCATCGTCCTTCTTCTTAGCCAATGGCACCGACCCTGCTACCACCATCTCTCCTTCCATCTCGTTCCAATGCCAGATCGTCCCTCCTACTTTTGCTCTCACGAACCTAAGCTCAACTTCATTCCCTGCCAGTTCAATTCTCCTCTTTTCCCTTCTCAGCCATTCTTGTATCTCCTCTTCCCTTCCCGTCAGATCTTCCTCCATCCCGAATCCTGTGCCTCTCAGTCTGCCCTTGACATTGAGCAGGTCGCTTTTGTTTTCCCACGTCTTTAAAGTAAGGAGCATCCCACCGTCCATTTTCCTCGAACTCTCCACTTTCGCCACCACCTTCGTGTGCGCGGCCAAGTTCGTCTACCACGTTCGTCACCTCGTTGTCTTCCTTGCATACTCCAAGCACTCTGAGATTCCTCTTCCTCTGCGCTCGCTCTTCCTTTTCTCTCTCCCACTCTGCTTGTGTTAGCTTCTTCGGCATCTCCCTCCATGTTCTCCCTTCCTCCTCCGTCTGGCATCCAATCCCTTTCATTTCTCTCTCTTCCTTTCCTTCCTGCAGTCTCTCCATCCTTGCGCTAAGCAGTCGAGTTTTTCCACCAACTTATTCAACGTTCCCTCCAAATTTCTCCTGTCTATCTCCCTTTTTACCTCTCATGTGTGCTCTTTCTATCTCCCATTCCAATTTCAGGTCTGTGATGAATTTGTTCTGCCGCACTTCCAGCATGTCCACCGCATGCTTCCATGCCTCTTTTCTTGCTTCCTGCTTTTCCCTCTTCTGCTCCTTCTCCTTTTTTTCATCTCTCATCTCGCTTTATACGTGTGCTAGCACTTCTTCTGTCACACATTCTTTCTTCGTTCTACTCTCACGCAGCCCAGCTGATTTTTCCAACACCTTCGTCTCCCTCGTCGCCACTGCTCGAGTCAAACTCCTTTCTTCTCTCACTCCACTCTCCACCAGGCGTGCCACTTTTTTCTCGTTCACTTTTGTGATCCAATAGTCCTTCTCCCTTCACACACTCACTTCCACTGAGCCCAGTCACCTTGCTACACCTTCTCAAAACTTCCTTTCACCTTTCTTCTCACTTTTTCCCAACCAAAATCTCAAAAACTCACACTGGCACCTCGCACACGTCCACCTTGTATCCACGTCGAACCGGAAGTCATACAAAAATATACCCTTTTTTGCCTAACATTTCATTATAGCCTTTCCGTGTTATGTCTTTAATACTTGATACCATATATAAATAGTTAATCAGATGGAGGATAGAAGTTTACAAAAATAAAATACATATAGGTTTACGTAATTTTTGCAGAATGATCGTATGATGATTACTTTTCTCTCAAAATCGCCCAGCAACTATAGGAATCTTTGCTCCATCAAGCAAAGCGTAAGCGTTATTGAATTCTAAATAATTTTAAAGGATTTTCCATGAATTTCAACAAATTTGAGGCTTAGTCCCAACTAATACAATTCCGTTTTACCCTGATGCATATAATCCTTCATTTCGTGTGCACGAAATAATGTTAGGTATTCCTTTATCCTAAAGAAAATATACGCCAGCAAAGAAAATTTAATCTGGCAAAACATGCTGGTAAAGAAGATTAATATACGGAAAAGTATGCCAAAAGAGAATACACAACGTAAAAATCAGCATTTCTTAACTTTTCTTCACTTAATGAATTTATCAGTCAGTAATTTTTGAAAATGATAAAAGGCTGAAGCTACTCCGGGAATCGTCTGGAAATTCCTATTGTCAAACTGACACCAAACGGAGAAGCTATCTTGTCTAGTATTTTTTATACATAATCTAAAGATTACATAGATTTTCGCATAAAGCCATTTTTTAAAGTAAAATTTTATTTTTTACAGTGTTGTACATTGCTTGCCGGTTTCATTCATAACTTACCATTGCATTTTAAATGCACGATAAGTTATGAAACAAAAAATAATTTAGAACACTTATTTATCTACTCCCTGTTTAGATAAATGGTAGAACACTCCACGTACCGCGATGTCCATGTTTTCGTGATGCCGGGAATGAGGCAAATTTTCTTATTTAGATAATCACATAAAAAATAGAATTTTCTCCTTAAAAAATTTGCCTTTTGCAAAAAACTTTGCACTTTTTAGATAAGGTATAAAAAACCAAACAAACTGGCTTCTCTGTTTGGGCTCAGTTTTACCATAGGAATTTCTCGACAATTTACAAGGGATGTGAAGGGGCGACTCTGTCTGAAAAGGTAGAAATTGGTTGATTTTTGAATTAAAATCAGTGCTTGCGATTGTTATCATTAGATGATAATTGTGACGCTTTTCTACAGCAAAAGTCAAAACACAAAAAATCAAGTAGTTGCATTAGCAATAGTTTTAGATAGATAATTAGCAAAAAAGGGGTCAAGAGGATACGCTTTTTTTGTGGAGCTCAAAGGCGCGTTTCGTAAGATGGATAGGGGAAGGTTGTGGAAGGTGAAGGAGAAGAGGAGAGTGGAGAGAGTCTGATGGAAAGGATAAGTTGAAGAGACGAAAGATAAGTTGAGAGGAGTAGAGAAGGAGATTTCAGAGCGATTCTGGATGGATAGGGGGTTAAGGCAAGGGTACCCGCTTAGCACAACCCTTTTGCAATTTTAATCGCCAATATGGAAAGTAAGCTAAGGGCCAGAGTGGTAGAAGGAGTTAGGGTAGGAGGGGTCAGAATTTTCTCACTTGCGTATGCAGATGACATAGTGTTGTTGGCAAGAAGCGAAGAGGCCTCAAAAGAGATGATGAAGAAGTTGAATGCGGAAAAGCCCAAGGTTATGGTGTTCAGAAAAGGAGGTGGATGGGATAAGGGCGGGAAGTGGAAGTGGAAGGGAAAGGCGGTGCAAGTGGTGAAAGAGTTTGTGTACCTGGGCTTCTTATTTTGGAGAAATGGGGGAGTGAATGGTCACATGAAAGGAGGAGGATGGCAAATGTGGTGATAAGGGAGGGGTGGGGGTTGGGAAAGAAGATCATGATTTTGGAAGGAAAATGAAATTGTTTGACTCAATAGTGATGAGCGTGCTCTTGCATGGAGTAAAGGTGTGGGGGTTGAAGTGAAGTGATGAGGTAAATACTACACAGGAGAGGTATGTAAAGTGGACACTGGGGTTGGCAATGAACACGCCCAATTAGATTGCCAGAAGGGAGACGGGGAGAACGAGTTTACGGAGTGTTGGTGGGAGAAGGAGAACAGGAGAGGGGGTGGGAAGGTGGAGGCTGTAAGGAAAAGGTATTCTAGAATGTGTGGACTGCAGATGGATGAAGTGAGAAGGAAGCACGAGGAACAAAGCTATATGAGATGATTAAGAAAAACAGCATGGAGAGAGAGAGGACAGCAGAGGAAGAGATAATAAGAGAGTCAAGGTTAAACGGGAAAAATGGGTGGATTATGCAGAGAAGCACTGGTTGGTAGAGTGCGTGAAGTTGTAAAGGAGTGGGATAAGCATGGCGATATTGATGCATGAGAGAGGGAATGCAAGCTTAGTAGCTCGGGTGAAGGGGGTGTTGGGTAAGATGAAGAAGAAGAGAATGAAGGAGGGAGAGGAATGGTGAAGGAAAGAAATATTAGGTATCAATCGCGAAGGCAGAGTTTGGCAATGCGAGGCAAAGCGAGAAAGTAGGGACATGCGTGCAAGGAAGGCAAGGTAATAAGAGCCAGCGGTTTTAGAGATGAGGTCTGGATGGATGTTCCTTTTTAAGGGATAATTTCAGAAAAATTCTGTAAAAAATGGTAGTGTGAGCAATTCAATTTTTTAAGGTCAGCAGACCAAAAGATAAACGTTCATGTATATGTATCCATAACCTGATTTAGATTGAAGGCAATGGATTGGCCCTATATTTAATTTTGAGTTTGCGAATGTCACTGACACGTGTACACGGCCAAACAAATTCATGACATATAAACAAATTTCTCAGAATGAGCTTTCTGTCCACCTTATTAACTCACAGATTATTTTGTGCTTGACTGTACTTGTAATTTAATTCTGTTGGCAAATAAGTAATTGCTCAATAACTTGAAATACGATTACCGCTTGTGAATATATAGTCACGATTGTTATGTAAGCGCTCTTTAGATCTTTGATATTATTAATTTATGGACATTTATAAATCTCGCAAAATATTTAGATATGCTTTTGGGATCGAAATGTTCGACGAAATTGTTACTAGATACCTAAAAATAAACTTGAAACCCAATCTTTTATGCAAATACATCATTTCGAATAACAAATTACTATGATGTATAGCGACTTGTATAAATATACGAAATGATCTTTTAGAATATTCATCAGCTACATATACTTTAGACAACATTTTCTACTTCGCAGTTTATTCTGTTTAACGAATATGAAGATTATTAACGTTTATCTGTTCTTAGCCTTAGCTGTCTTTCTTAATTTTATTGGTAAATATAATAACATTTTATATCTATAATTCTGAGTGCCTTAGTTTTTATTATTCAAAGTTGAAGGTCTCCGCACACAATGTACAGAATATGGCTTTTCGGAAAAATGTTTTTTTTTTGTTTTTTTGCTCAATACAAATATTCGTCTATTATTAAAATGTTATCCTTCTTAACAATTTTTTCTTCGATTTGTCTGTCAACAGAATGTTAAAGGTTGTTTCATCATTCCCTAAATATTCGCGCGCGGCTCGCAAGTTTGAGCGTGCATAGGGCGCGCACTGTTGGTTCTCGCGCTCGATAATGTATTTACGTAACGATACGCGCTTAATCTTTATATTTTCCCCATATTTGAGCGCAGGCCTTTCAAAATTGAATATTGAAACATCGACAACTGGAAGTTGGTGATTGTGAGTTCTCCTTTGTTAAAGCTCCTTTGGCTTTAACGAACACATTCTCATCACGTACCTCATGCTTCTCACCTTGGTCTGTGACTGCTCATTCAGATATTGCAAAACAAAGTACAAATTTATGTTTCTAATAATTACTTTATTACCTGTTTCTTATTTTGCATTATATCTCATTTTCAGCTACCTTGAAAAATGTATCGATTCTGAAAATTTATATTATGACGATTCATAATATGTATTGATACTGAAACAAAATTATTTTTATTGTTTTGTTTTTACAATTTAAAAAAGTGGCTTAAGCTACCTGAAATTTCCGGTAATTCAGCAATTGTCTATTAATTACCGGAAATTAAAAAATTTCCCATAAATTTCTGAAAATCTTTGGAATCTTTCCGAAAAGCTTCGGATACCTGAAATTTCCGATGATTTAGCAACTTTTCGTACATTCCCGGAAATTTTCCGCAAATTTGGTAAATTTTTGGATTTTTTCGAAATAGTTTTGGATACCTTGAATTTCTGGGAATGTTCGGTAATATACCGAGTTACAAAAAATATCGTGTGCAACAGGTGCTGAAAGTACATAGTTGCAACTCTTGTGAAGAGTTGAACTCGCCTACGACTCGCCTCAAACTCCCATTCGACTTGCCTTTGGCCCGTACAGCAAACTTCACACTCGTGTGGAACTGCCTACTTTCCGCACTTGTAGCACAATATACTATATTGCAACTACCCCAGTTGACGGTATATGATTAGTCAAATATACAATTGCAAGTTCAATCAATAAAACTTTCACTTATTCAAATCTAGAGAGGAAACCTTACTTTTTTTCTTTATTCTGTACGCAGTCCACTATTTATTCAATCATATTTTAAGTATTGGAATTCATCAATTTATATGTCTTCTTGCAGAAGTAAGTTCACAGGGTTGGTATACAAGACGAAGAGAAAAAGTATCTTTGGAGCCTGAAATTCCAATCACTATTCGTTATTACTTAGATGAGAACAATAAGAGATGTACATTACCAGATGGAACAAAAGTTACCTTGGGAATAAGAAAACTAAGAGGAACAGATCACATAATTGGAATTGTTATAAGAACACGTATTTGCCCAATATATAATGAGAATAACCGCGTGTTTGTAGTAAACATGGACAGCCACGTCCCACATGTACTACAGACAACTAACGGTGTTCCTTACGGACTCGAGCCTGAGCACACGGTTGAAGGTATAGTTACTCTTCCTAGACCGACATCGCCACCACAACAATCACGAAGACCATCAGCATCATCAGGTCAGCGCTCTAGATAAAAAATGGTTGAATTTTCACTATATTTGGGAAAGTGCATACGGAATCAATTCAAGTCGAGAAAAATGTAAAAATCTAGATTTGTGATCCAAGGTAGGATCAAAAAATTATCAAGTACAATGAAACTCTGAGACTGTGCCGATTCTCGGGCTGACGGTCGGCGGGAACTACGCTGACATAGTACATATCCGGCTGAAAACAATCAGGGGCGTGTGAACCATTTCCAGTGTATTTTAATGCATGGTGAAACATATTTTAAAAATTGTTTTTCTGATACGGAGATAAGGATGAACTAAATATTTAATGGAAATAAGGAAGAAACTTTGCTGCTACACTTTGAAATAAATGTGTTTCCTGCTTGCGCACTTTACACGTTTGCGGGCTGCTGAGCATCTCATTTAAAAGGAGAGCTTTCTGTTGAGTACTCGTTCTAGATACTTCGTGGCTCGCGTGATATTGAATGTCCATGAAAAACACAGTTTTTATAATTCTCATGTCAACTTTTGATAGTTTGACGTTACAAAACACGACAGTGGGACTCCGATGCTTGAAGTCGATCGGATCTCTCTTTCTATCGTATGAGGTAGACGGAGATGATCCGATTGCGCTCTAATGACAGGTCTCACTTTGCTTTCTTCGTTAAATCGTAGAGTCTGTCGGATAGCTACGACAGCGCCACCAATTCAGAAGAAATTTGAATTTCCATTGAATGTTAGCAAGAAATCTTATGGCAAATAATTCATTTTAAGTCATAGTATAACATTTTTGATTATAAGGAATTGATATTCACTGCTCTTCTTCATTAATATTGCCTAAATAACTCCGACATGCTACCTTGCGATATATATTCGCGTGTGAGATGGCGCTGTTGTCAATGTCGAAGACAGGCTTATTCGATCGCACGAAATGATCTCATCAGTCTCATCGGCTGCAGTTGAAGCAGTTGAGTATTCTAAGTCGACACGAGCCCATCATCGTGTTTATTCGCTATGGGTGTGCTTCCCGCTTAGAGTGAGCTGCCGCAACGTCATGACGCATTTAAACAGATAGGCCGTTAGGGTGCAGCGCCTAAACGCAACGCTCCTGTTTTGTCACGCCTGAGTGAACACCAGAACCCCCCGCAGCTCCTCTTACTCATACACGCGACGTGATGCCAATTCTCTAAAGAACTATATCAGGGTGCCCTATCTCAGACTTTCACTGTAATTGGAAATAATGGCATTAAGAAGTCAATGTGTATTGCATTGTAATTCTCAATAGTAGTACGCAAGTTATGTATTATGTCTATCATTTTAATCTGTCAATTTTCAGAAGAGCAAAAAACTTTTTGAAAAATGAGAATGTACTTTCTTACTGTTTATATAAGTATATAGATTTATTCAAAAAAGTATAATAACTCGACTCCATGAACTGCAAATTAAATTGGTATGAATGTCCATATTTGTTTATTTTTTTCTGCTTACCTGGTTTCGAAAAATTGAACAGCTATGATCAAATGATCGTGAAACTTAAATCAATTGTAGCTCCATTTGACATCGATGTTTGACACAAGAGTACTGTATCATAAAAAGTTATTCGTTTACACTAATTTTTTTTTTATGGCCCCTCTGACTTTCTGGAAATAAGATTTTCAGTCATTTCAAAACACCTTCTCAAAGAGTATTGGAAGTTTTAGTTTCTCGTTTGTTATTGAAAAACATCCTCTCATGGAAGAGCAAACTTGTTTGATACCAATGATGAGAAATGAATGCTTCACCAGCAAACACATACATATTATACATTGTAACCGTATTTTATTATTATTTTACTAAGGTAAAACGAATGAAGTGAATAGATTCAGTGAAAATGTTCTAAAAGTAGGTTTCTGTATTCCCGATACACTAAACATGATATTTCTCTGAATGTATTATGATCATGATAAATCTGAACCTATTATACGTCTTTACAATACAAATTAAAAAACACAAATATCTTTGAAAAATAAACTTAATGGAATCCACGTTGCAATTTAATAATTTACAATCACAATTATTTTGTTTAAAGTACACAGGCAGACAAAAATAGCATATTTTTTGTACCCAAAGACCGGACTATGTGACCCTTAAGGATTTTGGTATTCTTAAACCGAATCCGTTATTAAAATTTTTCCTACACGTCAGGTTTTTGATATATCATAACCTAAAAGTACAAACATGGCTATTTTTAGCCATATTCTTCAGCAACTGCAAAAATTGAAAAAACAAAGGGTGCAAACCGTCCCAAAAAACTACATGAAAAAACGTCAAAATGCGCCAAGTAATTGAAGCAAAATGAAGAGTTTACACTCTCCAAAAAAACTCAAAGGTCAAACTGCCCCATAAAATAAAACAGAACAAAGAGCCCAAACTGCCCCGAAAAAAGCCGTTAAACTATCCCTTACAAACTGAAAAGACGGAGAAATGAAAACATTGTAGCACCTAATCCTATTTACAAGGTTAACAGATTTATTATGTCAGCTGGCAAATGGTTGAAGGAATCGTTCCCGATTTTCCTGACTCGCCGCCGCCACACAACCTCACAGAGATGATCTGCAAGACTGATTTTTCAGACGCCACCACTAAAGAGGAATCGTCTCATAACCCGCCAGGAAGGGAGGGTGTTCTGAGTATGGGCTCCAGTATCGTGATTCACGAAGTCCTCAGAGTGATATACGGTTTTATGCTCATAACGATGGTCTTCAAGGTTTACATATCCTTTCGAATAATCGGTATGGATCACTGTCGCTTCTGCAACTTGTTTTTTAATCAATCCAATCAACGCAGTTTGGACTCCCTTATTATCGGGGCAGCTATAAGAACGATATCGGTGTGCATGACCCCTGTGAATCATTCCAAGGATCCAAAAACCTTCTATGATCAAGAGTAATTATGCAGACCTCTCTACAAGATGAGTATCTATCGGTCACAGTTTCTCTTGAAGTTACCTGCCCCTCAACAGCAACAGTATCCGTATGCCGATCCTCACATGTTTTCGCAAACGAATCGACCGCAAATCATATACGATTCTTGTAGTACCATTTTTTCTCGTGTAAAAAATTTTAACCAGAAGCGTCTAATTACTTGAACTAGAACTTTTTTTTGAGTGCATATTGTATAAATAATGACAAGCATCATTCCTCCGTAGATCAAAGGTTATAAAGTGTCATTAATTTACTCATTTTCACATCGAATCCCAGAGAAGTATGACTGAAAGGTTACTAATTTTCTGAAGCAAATAAATGTAGGAATTGTTTTGCATCGACACAATAGGGTCGCGCAACTCTTTAAAAAAAGGCACACTTAATTAGGGCCTAATTTTTTGTTGACACACATTACAAATTAGGGATCCTTTATTTCTTAATGGCATATATTAGATATACTTTTTTCCATTTTATGTTTTTTCTTAAATTTCCATCTTGATATATTATTTCATGTGTACTTTCTTTTGTCGAAAAAAACGTGATGAGGTGCATATCCCTTATATAAAATGGCTGAATATTAAAAGAACATTAATAATTATCAATAATAATATTAGCATTCAACTCTGTTCTGATGATTCAATTACAAAATGCCAGATATCAATTGTCAGGATTGTCAGTAATCATACATACATCAGTTAAATATGTTTTTATTGCCTGAATATAAGTGACAAGCTATCCAAATTCAAAATAATAAACGCGCTACGGTACAGGAACATTGAGTATTTGCAGTATTTTAAAAATCGCCCGTCAGACATTACTAACAATTTTATATTGTAAATAGTAGATTATAAGATCTTGTCACTGTTTTGTCGTTGCAGGAGTTGTATAACTAATAAGATACTTTTCTGATGAAATCTTTCAGCTATTTTGAGGCATCTATTATTTACGACAGCTGATACGTTTATGTAATTCTCTGCAATTCTTCTTATCATGAAGCAAATGTACAAATTAGCGTGGCTTCCAAGAGACAAATATATTCCTCCTTCCCCCAAGGGTCAATATGCTGATAATAATTTTCACTATCGCAAGGGGTAAGGGAAGTTTAAACTTTACATCCTTGTTCCAGAAAAAAGTCTCTTCTGGATTCCCTCCTACGCTTAATTTGAAGAATTTAATATAGTGACTGCAAATTTTCCAGAGTTCTGACACATCTCTTTGGACAATATTAAACAATTTATATGGCTTTCATTAAAAAATGTTTCTCTTTCATTTTTTGGTTCTTAATTTTTCATTATGAAACAAAAATATTTAGAGGAGGATTGCAAATTTCCAAATTTGAAGCGTGTAAGATTGAATAATTGTTTTCAGATACTTTGTGAATCGAATGAGCAGAAATAAATATCTGATTATCAGAGAATTTTAAAATTGAACTCTCTCTCTCCTATCAATAAGCTTCCCATAGTTGTAGATATATATTGCATGCACTCACTTGCAAACACGCTATGTTGATGGAAATGACGTAGCCATTTACAAGTTTCACAATATTGCCTTTTCATTATTCTACTAAGCAATTAGTAGTTTTGTACTATCAAATTAGCAGATGTTTCATTTCCTATAATTGGAAATTTTCAAAGAGTTTCTGTGAAGATTTACAGCCAGAATATTTCTTTTTGATTTTGCAGTATATATTGAATTTCTGTGATGGAAACTGACTAAATTATCTTTTCGCTTACTTAAACGAAGCGTGTACAATGCTCTGACCGGTAAATAGAAAAGTACCGGTACCAACTATTTTTTCCCGTTCTTTCAAAAAGCATATTTCAAGTATACCGAAGGAAGTGTCAGACATTTTTTTAGACTAGGTTCATATGATTGAAGAGTTATTTTTTCATTTCTTCATGTTTGACGTTCAGATGGAACGTTTTATGCATATATATGCATTTTTTATTGTTGTCCATTAACAATTTATATAGTAGGTAGAATGTAGAAGTGTTTGTCTTCTTTGACGTTTAAGATGTGAGAAGCAGAATAAGTAAAAATTTTATTTGAAACAAGTTTAATTTGAGTGAATTTAAGGTTTAAAGAAGAGTTCTCCATAATACACCTTAGTTACACCGCTCCAGTAAATAATGTAGTAAAATATTATAAGAATAATTAGAAATTTTACGATTCTTGCAATGTGATTTTACTTCTTCACCTAGATTAAAATCGCACAAGTACTCATAATTCACGGAAAAGCCAACCAAGTTAAAAACAGTTTATGGCGTGATTGTACAACTTTCAACTGAAAAAGTATGCATAACTTTTATAAGTTATAAATGTATTCAGAAGAAAGTTTAATGAATTATAATTCTACCTTGGAATATTGCAAAGAATTAAAATTTTGACTTGGAGCGGAAATTTTCAAAAAGAATTATAATTTACATGAATAATCTTTTTTAAGCACTTAGCTGACACGAACAGCTAGTTCAAGATTGAACATAATTGTAAAAAATAAAGTATATAAATAAATACTTGGTTGTGGTGCTAACCCACAGAAAAAACATAATGAAAAGAACATTATCAATTCTTGAGCATAGCTCATATTATATTGAAAATCAGGAATAAAAATGATGATATATGCAGAGGCCTTCAAGAAGCTTTTGTAAACTTCAATGAGATGAAAAATGCAAAGATCAATAATCGATAAAGTGGCTCAAAATTCGAATTCTGTTACATGAAAAAGAACAAATTTTAATGTTAAACAAAATTTACATTTTATCTAAGTTTATATTCTGCTCATGGGCCAAGAGACCCACCTTTTCAGCCAAATGTGAAAAAAAATATCTGCTTTTTCTGAAACTCGCACCATAGCGGGTTTTCAGGTAAATGATTTTAAATTCGATATTTAAATTTTCATTTGCCGAATGGGGGAATCAATTAGGCATTTTCACTTCATTGCCAGCGAACTTCACTTCGTCGAGTGCTGAGGGAAAAAAAGTGAGACAAAGCTTCATTTTTGCAACACATTCGTGATATATAATTGGTTTCATCTCATTATTCCATTAAATAAAATGGGGTGCAAATAACACAGGGCAAAAGTTAAATACCACAAAAATTGACCAAATCCCCTGCATTTGGTCCTTTGCTTTACCCTCACCACTGAACGGAGTGAAGTTAGCTAGCTTATATCCAGATAATAATACATCCCGGCACGTGATCGGCCCGACGGACTGGAGACCAGCGTGCCTGCTAAATGCACGTGACAGGCCGGCAGAAACGAAACGCGACCGAAGGGCGGACAACGATCCGGCACATTAGACGCCCGTCGGTCTTGCAAACGGCGAGGAACGACGGGCCTGCGACTTGCACGACCGCTGCAGGCTGATAGTGCGAGGAGTCTGATATCGAACACGCGCATGCGCGTTTTGGATCAGCTGTTCTTGTCGTGTTTCATCTCGTGTGGCGTTCACACCCGTGAATTTTCGTTCGGATTTCAGTGAAAGTGTGCGATTTGCAAACAATTGTTCGTTCCAGATAAATAATAAAAGGATCACTCGACCTCGAGGCATCGTGAAAACATAATTTTTAGGTTAAAAACTCTACAGCCTGCTCTTCTAAGTCAAACTTTTGTTTCTTAGGTGAAACACATTAACGTGTTATGTACATAACCTAAACATTTAGAAATTTTGTAGAACCTATTTCTCTTTTCTGGATTAAATTTGTTAACAATTTCTTGCTGTCGATGTCCTTCAAATCAACAAAATTAGCAAATAGCACGAAAGGTAATGAAATTCTGCGTATAATAATATAAAGTCCAAGTTGAAAGAAAAATGTCATTATTATAAAAAGATATATATCTTTTTATAAGAATAACATTTTCAATTTTCATTTCAACTTGGACTTATTATACGCAGAACTTCGTCATTATCTTTCATGCTATTTGGAAATTTTTATATTATTTACGGAAAAAAAGATTTTTTCAATTTTAATCTACTCGCACACTCAGCCTGCATTTTACCGGACCGTCGGTCATTCAGTTCGCCGTACCGCGTCGCTCCCGCCTGTCGGGCTGGTATATAGACATCAATGATGTGCACATTAAGGTGCATATCTGCGTGCCGGCAGATCGCTTGCAGTCGGCGGGCATTTTGCTATCTGGGTATATATTTTTGGTATTGGATAGCTGATTAGTGCCAGTTCTGGGCCAGACCAGACCTTTCAGACAGAATATCTAATTATTCGTTCTTGGCTCGTTGATCGGCGGCAGTCTTGGGCCTGACAAGTTTTTTCAGACCAACCTTAGAAATTTTATTGTTCTTAGATGGCTGAGCAGCGCCATTACTGGGCCAGACCAAACCTTCCAGAATAGACTCTTCATCAAGTCAGACCTGGGTTCAGGTCGGAATATTTTCTCTTGTTTTTCAAAGCCATATTAGAGTCACTGCTTTGTTTTTGGCAGGCTACATTTCGAATTTCAAATCAGCTACTCAGAAGCTCCAATGAAGGAACGCACATCAAAATTTCGGCCGGGAGAGCGAAGCTCCTTCCTTCACGGGATCACCCACCCACCCCTCCAAGAAAAAACCAAAAATCTACACAAAACGGAGCATTTTTATTAAAAAAGGGATTTCGTTGGAAAACAAATTAATGGCCTTCACGATTTTAATGGGTATACATCATGTTCCTGGACTTGATACTGAAAGATTCACAGCAATGGTCTATGTGCTCATTTATGTTATTACTATGTTATTCTCATTCAGTGAGAAGAATTTATCACATACTGGCGACATTCTGGCACTGATAATTAATTTTCGTTTCATAATCGCACTATTTACAATGTCCGTATCTAAAACCAGTAATGTCAAAACTTAACATTGAGAAAATTTTAAATGCTCACACCAAAGCTTCTGACGCGCTCTTACTTGAATTAATAAATAATCCACTGTATCGTGGGGAGATGAAAGAGATTATTACCTTTAATTTAATGTAAACAACAGTTATGCGTCTATCTCATGATATTTCACTCCATATGTATAATTGATGTCGAAACCTGTTAAATTGTTTCGAATGATGAACCAGATAACGATTAGTATAAATAAATGAAAAAATATTGCAGTTTATTCATTAGTCGTATTATGCACGAAATCGTCCACGAGGCAGCCTCCTCTACTTAAAGAATATGAAGACTGATGTTACTCTGTTGTTTACTTTTACAGTCTTCTTCACTTCTATGGGTAAATATAATAATATCTTATAACTATAAACAATATTTTTGATTATAAATGATTCGAACTGTGAATAATTATATTACTTCCTTCTATGTGAAAGATGTTATCTTAAACCTTGTCTGTATGCCCAACTTCATCCGCGATGTTGCACAACCGTGGTACCCGGGTGCTCAACTAATTTTTGATAATGTTTTTAATTTTCAAGCGAAGAACCAACTTCCGGGGCCAAAGAGGATCCGTTGTAGCTGTTTACCAAATATTCACTTAGCCCACAACACTCTAGCTATATTCACGACCTCATAAAAATATTCAAAAATACCCTAATACCTCCCCTAACACTTTTATCTTGAACGATCCTGAACAAATCTCATATTCCTCCAAGCAAAACAGTCAAATTTTTTTTTGTTTTTAAATAATCACACAAGTCACCATCAGAAAACTTTGAGTTATATTTCTGTCTACATGAAAAATGTCAAAAACACCCTAAGAAAAACTCTACCATTTTTACCTGAACCAATCCGAAATGGCTCCACGTTAAACACTCAAATAATTTAGAAATTTGAAATAATCGCCAGAAGTCAATTCAAAAAACCGAATGTTCAATTCCGAACCCCATAATAATATTCAACAACGTATGCATACTTTGAAGTCGATTATTTTTGCAAAACAAATCCAGAATAAATTCCAAATACATCATTTGGTCAGAAATCAGCTCTATAACGACCATATTGGAGGCATCTCTGGCGTTTTTGGCGTCACATAATCAAAATTAGGTTCGTGGCGCGCTCTGAAACAAACTAAAAAGTATCAAATCATTTTTATTTTTCAAAATAAAAATTATTCGTTACTAGAAAGACTTTCTCTTCCATCTTTTCCATCATTTTTAACATGTACAAACTGGTATATTCATTATTGTAATAGAAAGTTGTGAGAATGTGAATTTTGTATAATCATCAAGAAACGATGAAAATTTGCATTCTTTCAACTTATTTTTGAATAATAAATATATTATGTATTGGGTAATTCGTGTATGAAGACGTTTACTGATAAGGAAAAGTTAATCTTTTTATCTGATTCCGATAAGAATAATTATAGAACTATGATGAAACAGTCAAATAGTCGGGAAACACACTCAATGTATTTTACATTATTTTGTTCACGTTGAAAATAATCCCTTCAATGTGTTGACACTGAAAAATTACTATATCAATGTGAACTATTATTGTTTGAAAAGTAGTGAAACTGCAAATTAAATTTAGTTACGATTAGCGTTTCTTTCAGTTGAAGGGTGGCATGATTTAAATACACGTCTTCTCCAAAGGTCTTTTTTATCAATTCTTTTTGGTTGTTGTTAACTGCACTGGTGCTCAAAGTTGGTGTTTCCGTAGATTTTTGGTTGCCTAATGAAAATTGAAAATTAAAATCTTTCTGCCACATGAGTTTTTTTCAAATTGAGCACAAAAAACGATAATAAAGAACAATGATTTGAATTTACCAAAGTCTTTTTTGTCAATTTAAAATTTTCGTTGAAATGTTTCGAAATCTTTACAAATAGGTTGATGTTGATATTTCGAAATAAAAAATCATTAAAAATTTGTCTAGAAGTGTTAACAAAAATTTAGGTTAGATTGAAATCTTTTAAAATCCTCAAAAAGCTTCAAGCTTTTATCTCAAAATCTTTGGATAGGTTTCCGAAAATCACGATACCGTCTGAGCGACGATAACTCCCTATTCCTGTATGACTTTTGTCACAGAAAGTTTTAAGATCAATTTGTAAATAGACATTATTTACATTCTTATACTCATGAGAAGGTTTAGGATTTATGTAGAATTTGACTTTGTTGGGTTTCATCAATTCTCCACGTTTTGAGACCCCCCATCATTTAGATAGAAAAAATTTTCAGAAAGGTGTCTGTAAGTTTTGTCTGTCTGGATATCTTCATCCTGTAGGCACGACAACTTTCGAAAGACTGCTCAGATTGGATAAAGTTTTGGCACACTATTTTAAGGCCCGAAAAGAAATGACGAGTTTCTTAACCAGCCAGTTTTGATCAACGTTTCTGATTTCACCAATCGAAAATGATTTTTAAGAAAAAGAGAATTCCATTCACCAGGAAAAGTATAAGGGTTATTGAAAACCTGTTGGGTTGCACAATTATTATTCCCAAAAACATAAGCTAATTTGGTTGAAACGATTTTTTTACAAGACACATATTTTTTGCTTTAATACTATTTTTGGAATAATTTTTCAACAATATTTAGAGGTGCCGCCAAGGTTATTAATTTCTTATGGAGCTTAACATAGAAAAATGTAAATTTTTCTTCATGCTCAAATCTAATATATAAATTATTTGAAGAATCTAATGAAATTTTTAAAACGCCTCATTCAGTAATAAAGAAAGTGCTGTAGGAAAAAAATATAACGAAAATAATTTTTAGGATTATTTTTTAAGTCTCAAACATAGCTCTTTTGCTGAAAACCACGATTTTCAAGAGTTTGTTTTAGGCCCTAAATATTATGTGTTATGGATGAAAATTACAACAGTTGTTTCTCATAAAATCAAGATGCGACCTTTTGAAAATCGTATAATTTAAATTCTGATATCAATAAGATTATTAGCAAAAACCAGGAATAAATTTATTTCTGTAAAAAATGAGTGAAACTATCATATTTATCTATGATTTCACTGAAATATTCATACAATTAATTTTCATAGAGACAATCGTTTGAATAATTAGTATATTCATATTAACAGCAAAAAAATTAAAACATTGAATTTATTGGACAACCCAGATACGAGGGCCGTTCAATAAGTCCCCAGAAAAAGATAGAAAAACAAATTATTTGGTGGCTAGAACTTTTTTAAGCCGTCCAAAAATTAAGATTTCAGAAGGTCCTCAAAATAGGCATCTGTTGGGTCGAAGACCACCTCGTTCGACGTGAACCGTTGTTCGCCGAGCAATTGTTTCCAGTTTGGAAAAAAAAGTCACTGGAGATCAAATCCGGTGAATACGGGGAATGTTGTAATAATTCGAATTTTAATTCCATAATTTTGGCCATCGAAGCTGCGCAGGTGAACCCGTGAATTCTCTTGAGGGACGAGAATCTTTTCAAATATGGACTTTTTATTCTTGATTTCTTCGCTCAACCCGTACAATAACGACGCATAATACTCTCCAGTTATCGTTTTTTCTGTTTGCGAATGATCAGAGTAGATGATTCCGCGTGCACCCCAAAAAACTGTGGCCGTCACCTTGCCACCTGATCACTCATTACCTCAAGTGTAAACAATTGCAAACACAGGAGCAGTGATGGATACAACTAAGACTTTAACAGCTGTCTAGTGGAGAACGATGCTTCCTAAAACCAAACATGTTTTGATACTACGAGCGCCATTTCTATATTTTTCTAAGGAATTACTGAGCGACTGTCGTACCAACACAATCGAGCCATCTTAAAGGCGCTGGAACCAGAACCCAGCCTCAAAAATTGAATTGCCTCATTTTACTACATAAATACTACAATTACCTCTTATTTAGATAATTGGAGCCCATTTCGCGAATAACTCATCGGTTCAACCCCTCTAAAACGAATCCTCTTATTGAAAATGTTTTTAAGTTCAGAAAAGTAGGCAGTAGACAAGCACAGGTAGAAGAAACCTTCAGATTCTTATTGTAAGTTCCGAGACGATAACCTTAGTCCCATAATCCGCTTTCTGTAACAAAGTTGCCCAGGAAAAGTTAACTTTTCCTTGGTCAGTTGACGATTTTATGAACTTCGATCAATTATTCAACCTAAAACTTTAAAAGCATGGCGGCACCTTTAAATATTATTGAAAAATCATTTTAAAAAATGGAAATTACTTTTCCAGTATGAGCAACAGGTTTCCAGTTAGAAATAATGAAAAATCAAAAGTGTGTCATTTTGGGTCACCGTAGTGTGTATTTCAAATAACCTATGGTAACGGAGACAGATTGGTTAGCTGATGCTCAGAAAAGTCCTTTTTCTTTACAATAACGAGCTTGGTTCAGGCATAAATTGATCAACTCGTAGACTTGGTGGAGAGGCGATAGGCACATTGAAATTCAGGTCGTTGTTCCTAATGGAAGACTCATAGAGCTAGTAAAAGATGCGAGGGTTGTGAGAGTTTCTGAGTGTAGATCGGATCATCATTTCCTAGTTGCAAATTTGAACTTAGATAGAGGACGAAGAAGAAAGAGAACCAAAAAGACGAAACAGCCGCGAATCAAGATTGAGTATTTACAGAAACCGGAAGTGCAAGCAGATTTTTAGAATAGGATAGACAAACTCATATATGGGGCAACTTGGGAGGCGCTAAAACGCAATAAAAATATAGGGAACGCATAGACTGTGCTCCGGGATATTATTGCTAGGAGTGCGACTGAAGCGTGTTACTGCGGTTATAGGAAGAATGTCTGGTAATGCCTGATGGGATTATGGAATACACGTAACCATTAACAAAAAGAAGCAATTGTGTCTGAGAAAGTTGAATATTACAGGCCTTAGCGATGGGGAGAGAAATGGACTTGAAAATGATAATAGAGACAAAAATAGGAAAGTAAAAATACCAGGTAAAGAAAGTAAAAATGAAATCAAAGCGGAAAAATAGAAGAAAATGTCAATCGGTTTTGGAGGAAGGTAGAAACTATTTTTGGAACTGGTGTTGATAATTATGAAAGGAAGTAGTTGTACAGATTCATCCTGCATGAGAAACAGCAAAGGTAAAATAGTATATAATACAGACGGAATGCTAGACGCTTTGAAATGCGCTGTCAAGGAATTATTAGGAGGGGAATCTGAACCTGTGAGGTAAGGAATGTATTTGAGAAATTGAACAGTGGTACAGCTGCTGGTGTAAACGGTATTAACGCGGAAATGCTTGAATACGGTGGCAAATACATACCTCACAGTTTTGGCGATTTAATAAATTCATATATCGAGATATAAGAGGTTCCTGTTTTCTGGAAAATGGCGATTATCTTCCCAATATACAAGGGAAAGGGAGATAAAAGTAATTGCAAATAATTATAGAGCTATCAGCTTACTGAGTACCGTGAACAAAATATGTTCAAAAATACTTATTCTCAGGGTAATGAAAATATTATAGGAAAAGACATGGGAATTCCAATGTGGATTCATTCCAAGAAGATCATGTACGGATCAAATATTTAGCTTGAGACAGATCACAGAAAGAAGTTTGAGAGTGAATGATAAAGTGTTAAGTATATTTGTTGACCTAGGAAAAGCGTTTGAAAGGGTATATGGATGGAAGTAAACTTTGGGAAATCCTGAAAAAATACGGAGTCAATGGGGGACTCCTACAAGCTAATAAGATATCATAAAAATCGTTTGCATACAAAATCAAATTTCGGACTTGCATGTTGGTGGCGGAAGTGAGAACGTGGAGGGAAATGTGGAGAAGGAGGCGCTCGGTATGCTGATAGGCGAGATCAGGGCGTTGAGGGAGGAATTAAGAATTAGAGATGAGAAATGGGAAAAGGAGATGAAAGAGATGTGGGAGAGAGTAGAGGGGTTAGAGAGGGAAAAGAAAGACAGAGTTGCTGAAATGAAGCAGATGGAAGAGGAAAATAGGGTATGGAAGGAAAGGACGGAAAAAAGGCTCGAGAAGATGGAGGGCACGACGCAAATGGAAGTAGGAGGCGGAGGTGGGGGGAGCGAGAATAAAGGTATTTGGGAGAGGGTAGAAAAGATGATAGAAGAGAAAGTGGGAGAGCGTAGGAGTGAAAATGCAGAGAGGGCAGATAGGGAAAGGTTAAGGGCAATGGAGCGGAGAATGGAGAGAAAAGAGAAGGCAGACAGGAGGAATAATATTGTGGTAAAAGGGTTGAAGCTAAAGAGCGGGGAAGGAAGAAAGGATGTGGAAGCGCTGCTACAGAGCATAGGGTTGGTTAAAGGCAGGGTAGGAAAAGTTAAGTTGGAGGGGAGAAAAGACAAGGAAGTGCCGGTTGTGGAGAAGGAGAGCTGGGAAGAAAAGTTGGGGGTAATGCGAAATAAAAATAGGATAAAGGATGAGGCAGTTTTCATCGATCACGATTTAACGAGAAAGGAAAGGGATGTGCAGAGAATGCTGAACGACAGGGCTAGAAGGGAGAAGAGCGAAGGGAGATTGGCGAAGATTGGATATCGGAAAATAAAAATAGACGAGAAAATGTGGGTGTGGGATGAGGAGAAAGATGTGTTGAAGGAAGTGGAGGGGTGGAAAGAATTAAAGAAAGGGTGGAAGACATGCTGGGCGGAAGGGAGGAGAGCATGGTGATAGTGGGTGGGGATTTTAATGCGAGGATGGGGAAAGAAGGGGGACTTTACACGGAAGGGGAGAGCTTCGAAAGGAAATCAAAGGATATGATAATAAATGAGGAGGGGGAGATTCTAAGGGACCGTATGGAGGATAGAGGTTGGGCGGTGGCGAATGGTATGGCAACGGGGCATGAAGAAGGAGAATACACATACGTAAGTAAGGTGGGGGTATCGGTGATAGATTATGTGGTTATGAATATGCAAGGATGGGAGGAGACGGAAAAATTCGCAGTAGAGGGGAGGGTGGAATCAGACCATCAGCCATTGAGTCTACGGATAAGAGGTGAGGGTGGCGGAAGACAAGGCGGCGAAGAAGTCTCGTTAGGGGAGAGGGTGACCTAGACGAGGAAGGCGGTGGAGAAGTATCAAGAGGATCTAGAAAAGGTACGCTTTGGAGGGGAGTCGGTGGAAGAGATATGGGAGGATCTGAAAGAGAAGGGGAAAGGGTGTGTGCAAAAGAAGGTGTTTAGAAAGAAGACGAAAGGAATGGTGAAGCCGTGGTGGGATAAGGAATGTAAAAAGATGAAAAGGAAGGTGAAGAGGAAGTACAAGAAGTGGAAAGAGGGTAATGCGAGGAGGGTGGAGTACGTAGAAATGAGGAAGGGGTTTAGAGTGATGTGTAAGAAGAAAGAACAGGAAAAGGAGAAAGAGCTGTAAGAGGAGTTAGCAAATGTCAAGACAGAGGGGGACGTCTGGAAGATAATAAATATGTTTAGGAAGCGGAGGGTGGGGGGCAGCGAGAAGATAGGAAGTGAGGAATGGAGGGAATTTTGTAAAGAATCATTCCAGGGCTCAGATTCAAGGAAGACGGACTGGGGAAGTAGAAGAACGGAGGAGGCAGAGATGGAGGAGTTGAATGACGAAGAGATAGAGAAGCAGATAAGGAAGTTGAAAAGGTCAAAAGCAGCAGGGGCGAGGGATTCCCAGGAGGGTGGAGAGAAGGGTTAATAGTACCACTGTATAAGAAAGGAGATAGAGATAGGCAGGAAAATTATGGAGGGATCACGCTAATGAATACGGCGTATAAAGTATACGCGATGGTGGTCGCAGAGAGACTGCGGAAGGATGTCGAGGGGATAGAAATATTGCCGGAGACGCAGGCGGGAATTAGGTCGGGTAGGAGTACTATCGACAATATCTACGTTCTGCAGCACGTGGTGGATAGAGAATTAGCGAAGAAGGGGAAGAGAGTGTACGCGTTTTTTGTGGATCTCAAAGGCGCGTTTCCGTCGGTGGATAGAGGGAGGTTGTGGGAGGCGATGGAGGATAGGGGAGTAGAAAAAGGCCTAATTGAGAGGGTGAGGGAGATATATGAAGAGACCAAAGGCAAGGTAAGAGGGGGGAGAGGATTTTGGAGGGATTCTGGATGGATAGGGGGTTAAGGCAGGGGTGTCCTCTGAGCCCAACGCTGTTTGCGATTTTAATTGCGGATATGGAAAGTAAGCTGGAGGCTGGGGTGGTAGAAGAAGTCGAGATAGGTGGGGTTAGAATTTGGTCACTAGCGTATGCGGATGACATAGTGTTGCTGGCAAATAGCGAGGAGGCCTTAAAGGAGATGATGAAGAGGTTGAGAAGATATCTGGATGAGAAGGGGTTAGAGTTGAATGCGGAAAAGTCCAGAAAAGTTCAGAAAAGGAGGGGGAAGGGATAAGGGAGGAAAGTGGAAGTGGAAGGGAAAGGAGGTGCAGGAGGTGAAAGAGTTTGTGTACTTGGGCTTCGTGTTTCGGAGGAATGGGGGAGTGGATGGTCACATACAAGAGAGAGTGAGGAGAGCAAATGTGGTGATGAGGCAGGTGTGGGGGTTGGGAAAGAAGCTGTTCTCAGATGATTTTCGACGGAGAATGAAGCTGCTTGATTTGCTAGTGATGAGTGTGCTATTGTGTGGAGTGGAGGTGTGGGGGTGGAAGGAAAGTGAAGAGGTAAATAGAACGCAGGAGAGGTATGTAAAGTGGACCCTGGGGTTGGCAAGGAACACGCCTAAGTATATTGTCAGGAGGGAGACTGGGAGAACGAGTGTAGGGATTCTAGCAGGGAGCAGGGCGTGTAAATATGAGGAGAAATTTTTGGAAGAGGGGGGAAGTAGGCTGGTTAGGGAGTGTTGGTGGGAGAAGGAGAACAGGAGAGGGGGTGAGAAGATGGAGGCTGAGAGGGAAAGGTATTTTAGAATGAATGGACTGCAGATGGATGAAGTGAGAAGGATACACAAGGAAGGAAGGAGGGTTTATAACTTGGTTAAGCAAAATGGCATGAAGAGAGAGAAGACAGAGGGGGAAGAGAGAATAGGAGAGTCAAGGTTTAACGAGAACTATGTATGGATTATGCCAAGGACAAGAGCGCAATATTTATGTGAGAAAGGAGAGAAAGGAAGTCAGGAGCTTATAGCGAGCATGAGGTGTGGGTGCATGGAGGGTTCCAATAGGTTCTGGCTCTCACCGAAGAAGAGGATGTGTGAACTGTGTGGAAAGGGGGATGCAAGAGTGGAGCACTGGTTGGAGGAGTGCGTGGAGGTAGAAAGAAGTAAGATAAGCATGGAGGTATTGTTGCATGAAAAGGGGGAAAAAAAGTCAGTAACATGGGTGAAGGGAGTGTTGGGTAAGATGGAGATGAAGAGAAAGAAGGAGGAAGAGGAATGCAGACGGAAAGATTGTATGTAGGAGAGAAAGTAGATATAAGTAACATGTGATTATTGTAAATAGTAGATAAGTAGTAGGTATTAAAGCGAAAACAGAGGTTGGCAAGCGAGGCAATGCGAAAAAGTAGGGACATGCGTGCGAGGTGAGGCGAAGCGAGGAAGGCAAGGCGATAAAAGCGTGCGGCTTAGAGATAAGGAATGGATGGATGTTAGTCTTTAAGGGTTAGTTTTAAAAAAATTCTGTAAGAATGGAAGTGTAAGCAAGTCAATTTTTTAAGGCCAGCAGGCTGAAAAATAAACGTTTATCTGTCTATCTACAAAATCAAATTTCAAATTAAATATGTGAGGGAATTTTGAAAATTCCTGCGGGAATTGTAGGGAAATAGACGGGAATTGTATCGTCTGTCTCCGCAGGAAACCCTATTATTTAAAGATAAATACATGTAACATAAAAAAATCGATTCGGAAATTGTGATTGACAAAAGTCTGGAATATTCACAATTTTCAGTGGTAAACATAACTTAAAATTGGGATATGTTTTTTTTTTTATTCTCCAAAAAGTTGATTTTTGGGCATTGGTAGTTGATAAAACTGAAAACAGCCACTAAAACTGATAATGACATCTTGTCGCAGCCATTAAAATTGTAGGAAACAATGTATGCGTGATCTCGTGAATACAACTTCTTTGAAAAAGGTTATTAGTGAAATCATATAATATCACTGTATCATTAGTCAAGCAATCAATTCCTAATGCAAGTGTTAAAATTTTTACTATTTCAGATAAGGAGAAGAAATCCTCATTTTTTCTATATATTGACATTTATCCATTCCTATATCTTCTTACAGAAATTTCAGAGGCCATGCTGCGTTCATTATCAAGAATATTTTCGAGAGAATCAACTAGTACGGAGCCCCTTCTTCCTATCAGAATTTCTGCTTATATAAATGAAAATAATGAGGTCAAACAATTAAGAGCGGGCCAAGTAGTTACCTTAGGAGTACAAAAAATCGGCGAAACAACAGATTTTATCATCGGAGTAGTAAAAAGAAATCGTATTCGTCCAATGATGGATTATGAGGACCGACAAATTATAATAAACGTGGCTAGCCACGACTTAATTATTGTAATTTCTGATACGCATGTTCCTTATGGAGACATTCCTCTATATACCATTCAGGCCAAGGTAATTGATGCTCCAAGAGATGAAGATGAACCAGCACCACCACGACCTTCAGTTAGGAGCCGGGTCCAAGTGCATCCTCATTAATGAAGAAGGGTTGAATTTTTGATATATTTGAAACAATATATTAATAATTTCAATTAAATCAGGAATAAGATACATTTAAATTTTGCATTTCGAAGTTGTTAATAACAATTAGTATACTGCTATGACAGGATGCTCATATAAAATAGTATTTGAAGTAAACAAATAAATTACATATTTTGAATAATAAATATATATTTTTATCTTCATATTATTATTAAATGATATTTTTATGTTGAATTAAAAGAAGTAATAAATGTGTATACAGTGATTTTTTATTACTATTTAATTTTCGAAAAATATTTTTTGTATTAAAAGGTATATAGTTTATTCTCTCGTAACATTTGAAATACTAAAAAAATTAAAGAAGCTTCCCGTCAACTCCCAAAATGTTTCAAATGATTTACTAAGACTTCTCAATAAAACGAGAAAATCGGTTTAAGACTCACACATAAATATATAATGAATTGAGAACAAACCCATTTTGAGAAACTTATTGTCAGAAACTCAATTAAATTTTGCAGAAGGATATTTTTCAAACTTTTTACAATGACCAAGAAATAAGAAAATCAACAAATAGCAACAGATTAAATTTTTCCTATAATCTATTATTCAATTGAATATATTCTTGATCATAAATTCTCGTAATTATTGCTAAAAATAAGCGTAACTGTTACACGCAGTTTACGTATATTATCCTTCTCATAATAGGTCATTACATTGATGATGATTGGGTTCTACACTCTTATCACTTTAGATTTTATTCCATCCAATGGATCCCACACCTCTATCTATCAGTCTATCAGTAATAGACCTTTTCATTTCAATTATTTTTTCGTGCGCATGCGCGAAAAAGAAGTGACCTTCCTGCCCATTTTCGGCTCAGTTGCTCGCAAAAGCATAGGCATTGCAGTGTTTTTATAAGGAAAATAAAGTTTCGAATGGTATAGCGAAGTGTTTGTAAATGCAAATGGAAGAAGATAATACGATACCAATAATTGTAAACAAAATTGAGTTGGAGCGCATAAGAGCTGCTGCTACGGATTGTGCAAAATTGGTAGTCGCAGCATAGCTTCGTACGTCGAATTGTGTAATTTTTCTTTAACTTCTTTCCCTAAAACATATCTACAATTTAGAAATGGTGAAGTTAATAACGCAAGTAAAAATGTCCACTCCAGAACGTGTGAAGCATGCAGGAAATGCCATCAATGGGTGAAGTTATGTGGACGTGAAGAATCCAAGTGCAGATCGATCAAGAACATCATAAAAGATCAAAAGAGATGAAAAGAGGTGAGAGTAATATAAGAATTTAGTGGAAAAGTGTAGATTGTGTTTGTGACCGTTCTAACCTAAGAATACTTTGTGGTTATGAAACGTCAGTACGTGCAGAGTAGTACATGGGCTTGTAAACATTTACTTTCTGTGGAAATAATTACGAATTAAGTTCAAATTCGATAAATGATAATAATAATTATTGTTCCACACACCTTTCTTGTATTCTAGTTAATTTTCTTCACGAAAGAGCAAAGGTTATGCTTTATTTACTTCTCCTATAATTGTTGTCAGTCGATGGGAGTTGTGTGTATTATGAGAAAATAATTCTACAAAATAAACCTGTAAAATTTGCATACGAAATTTATTTAAAATTATTTCTAATTTAAAATAACCTAGAGATGTGAACATAATTAAAATACCAAATTGGTTAATACGATTTAGGGAACAATGTTTTCAGAAATTTGCTTTTGAAACTGAAAATGTGTTCTTCAGAAAGTTGCTTCTTAGAGTAAAGGAACCAATTACCGATAGTGCACGAATTGTCAAATATCAAGATATATTTTTTATGCGGAACAATGAATTGTCATGAAAATAAATATTACATTATTTTCAAATAATGCAGGTAATTATTAGAACAGACTCTTGAAAACCCGGTATTTTTGGAAGAGAAATTCATTCCTTGAGGGTAAGGATGCAAACTGAAAAAAGAACTGATGCAAAATAAATTTGAAGCTTTTACCTTTTTCAGTTTTTGGGTTAGTTTTCCCACACCGTGCCAGGCACTCGAAAACGTTCTTCACCCATTTCATTTATATTACAATTTTTTTCAAACAAGTTTGACAGTTGTAAGAACTTTAGTTTGTGGTAAAAAGGACAGAAAAGTTTGTTTTTGTCTGTTTCGTTGACAATTGATTTATTTCATCTAGATCCATTTTAATTTCTGTTGTCAGTTTCACAAATATTTCCTTTTTCCTAGAGCAAAAAAGGCTTGATGGAGCTTAAAGATAATGTGTCAACATTTCTCATTGAAGCCTGAGGAATTTACTTCAAGTACAGAGAGCAATTAAAAAACAATATTAAGATATCACACACACCGTAAGTCTGATTTCGACCCTATCATAATTTATCATTTGAAATAATAAAACATAACATTTACAGAAAAAGACAGGTATTCAAGGAGAATATAACATATTCCTTCATTTCTAAAAAAAAATGCAACAAAACTTGCTTCATGTAGGGAAAATTTGAATCACAAGACCAGATATTACAAATTGAAGTTTTCGAGAAGCACCTCAGTTTCTTTAAGAATAATTGATCAAAGCAATAAATGATAAGAGACACATTTTTTCTACAAATAATACGAAATATAATCTTTATGTTGTGACAAAAAAAAGTTAATAACTAATTGGTTTGTCGATTGGAATTTTTTATTTATACCACTTACTCTTATCGAACATACACCTACAGTTGGTGTGCATTTCTTCAAGGTATTTTACTCTTATAAACAAAAATCTGTAATTAGAAACTTCAGTTAAAGATTCCTCTTTTCGTGGTCATTATATAAATTTTTTCATTATTTATTATAGATAAATACTGCGGTGTAGAAGCCCGAATACAGTTTGTCGACACTAAAATAACCTGTGACATCTATCATATTATTTTCAACAACAAAATTAGCATCTCGAAATTGAAGTTCACGAGTAATCTAATCCTTATCATTATATGTATTATTTGTACATTCATCGTCAGTTGGTCGCTTCCGACACTGTAGCTATCTTCTCAGTAGCACACTGCTGTGCCCTTCTATAATTAAATCTGGCACTAATTGTGCTCCTGGCACATATTTTCATTCAAAATTATTGCTAGGGATGGTATTTTCGCCCTAATGTTTGTTGTGTTTGCACCCCTCACAATTACAGCGGCTCACGCTGTGGAAATCATGATCAAGCCGTCTTGCACTCAGCTTCCGTATATGTAATATATTTTTTTCGTATTGATCACTTTTGAGATACTCTACACTATTATTCATTCAAATTTCGCTACATGCGAAATTATCACATCAAAAAAATTGAAAACTCTGCATTTGCATACATTTTATAGAGTAGGGTCGAAACTTTTGAATTCGCGGGAACTGGCATGGCGGCCAAGCATGTGCACTATCTATTTCCGAATCGAAATGAAAATTTTATTATTGACGAAGATGGCGTACTTGCGACAGAGTAAACCAGCATTTTCGGTGTATAACCCACACAGAATCATCATCCTCTACATTTCGAAACATTTTTTTACAATTTTAGACCAGCTGTATTAGAATTCGGACCACTGTGAGACGCAGACTCATTGTCGGAAACATAAAAATGTGTAAGCATGTGTCGATATAAATTGAAGTATACATCTTAGGGAAAACAATAAAATTTTGTTTTAGTAACAATGTTGTTTCATTCCAGTAACAGTGAATGTTTCAAATTTATTAGACAATATCTTATAGCTCTGCATCTCTATGGACGGTTAAAGGAAAAAAAAGTTCGTCGAAATTGATGATTTGTGAGTAAATAGACGAATTTGACAAATAACTGTGATTCCAAATTGTAAACATATTTCTCTTCCCTACGCGACAATCAACAGACCCGCTATTAGTTATTCACCAAAGAATTGTCATCATGAATACTTTGAAAATCACTGATAACAACGATCTGTTTCTTTTTTATCGAATTTCAGAGCTGCCTATTGGCCCTTGTAGTTTTTTCATTTGGCAGAAACATACTGGAAACCCTGGAAAAAAGTCTGCACATGATAAGAATTCAAAAGCTTCTCGGACTGATTTTATAATCCCGCACTCTAATGCGTGTCAGTATTAGCAGCTCCTTGAAATTTTATCACCTTTATTTTAATGTAAACATCAGCGCTCCAAATACCTCATGATATTTTGTTTTTTGTATGTGCAACTGATGTGGAAACCTTCTACTGTATCTGTGTGAAATATGGTTCCGAAATGCAAACATTTAAAAAAATTAAACATCACTTCTTCAATCTGGCATGCAATGAAATCATTACAAATTACGTGTCAGATAGCGAATAGTATAAGTAAACGAAAAAATATTGTAGAATATTCATTAGTTATATTATACACGAAATTTCCCAGGAAGCAGCTTCCTCTACGTGAAGAATATGAAGATTCTTGCTGGTGTTACCCTGCTGTTAACTTTTGCGGTCTTTTTAACTTCTATTGGTAAATATAACAATATCTTATATCCATAAATAATAGTTCTTATTCGAAATGATTCAAACTAAAAATAATTATATAATTTTTTTCTATGTGAAAGATACTATTTTTTAAACCGTGTGTGCGAAGAACCAGCTTGATTGGCATGAAGTATCTGTTGTAACTGTTTACGAAGTTGTCCGATAGCCCAGAACACATCGAGCTATATTTCGGACCCCATAATAATATTCAAGAATCCTCTAAGACCGCCCCTACAACTCTTACCTGTAAAAATCCGAAAAGCCTCTACACTGTAAAAAATTTCGGCAATTTACCCCACTTTTTAGTGGAGAAAAATCCACATTCTTGTTGGGGAAAATAATTTTCCCCAAAATTTAGGGAAATTTTCCTAAAAGTCCTTACAATTCACTGAAAAATTGGGCAAAATTCCATAAAATTCAGGAAATTAGATAATACCTACAATTTTTGGGGAAATTTCCCTAAAGTTTGGAAATTTATACAAATTTTTGGAAATATCCTCCACAATTTGTGGAACTGATTGATTCCTATTGAATGCAGGAAATCGTCCCAAAAATTACGTTTTATTTTCCACATAGATTAGGTAAACTTTCTACAAATTCTTGAAGTATTGCCGTATGTTCAGGTAGATATTTTTTCCTGAAATATTTGATAAACTAGCACAATATTTTGAATAATTCTACAAATGTTTTGGAAAAAAGATTCGTTAATGTTATAGTAGTCCCAAAAACTATTTTCCATAAATTTTTGTTGTTCGCTTCACAATACAAAAAATGATTTTCATGTTTAACGTTTTTTATATTTTTCTTTATTGCATATTTGCTGAAATATTTATAAGTGGACAAAAATGTCCAGCCCAGTGAGTATTCAGGGTGCGCATGCGCAGTGAACCGGCCTGCGGATTCAAAATTCATCTTACTCATATACTTTCTGAGCGGGTGTACAGTTTATTTCAATCTTTGAAGGAGTATAGTTAGTTAGTTGTAATGTAGGCGGGGCGTCCCGTGAGGTCCCAACACCTGGCGCTCAAGCTATAAAGCCTATTGTGCCACACCCGTGTTTATTCTCAAGGCTGTACTCCGAATCCGGCCATCCTTCGCCGAGTGTTTTTGGATTTCGGTGGATTTTTCGTTGTTATCAACGTTCTGAGATTATACCTCTCAGATGCCAGGTATACCTATCGCACAGTAAACGACGTCCTCCTTTGTTGATCAGGCAAAGTGAGCCTCACCCACTCTGCCATTCGGCAGCCGCCCTAGCAGGCTAGGGTGTACGGAGCGATCCCTCTGAGGTCATTAGGTAGATGCACAGATTCGAAGCACTGTCCTGGTGTGTTATGTAAGTGTATGTGTGTGTGTTTATTACTCAAAATCGGCCAGCAACCACCGAGCGGTGGTCACTTGAGAGGGCCTGCCTCTACGCAAAGAGATCGCTGACTCATTTTCGAGTCTTCACAGAATCGGCTTCGACCCCTCGACATGAGGCCCCCACCTTGGTACGATACCAGCTTTTTCTGAGGGGACATACAGTTTAAGGTGGGTTCCGAACCACCGAAGCCCCGGTAGAAGTACATACCAAAATTTCCATTGGTACCCGGCTCAGGGATCGAACCCCGGACCTCCTGCATGGAAGTCCGACGCGCTATTGTCTGAGCCACCGAGGCTTCTTTTGGAGGAATATAAGTGACATACAAATTTGCGGAAGGAGATTTGTAAGAGTGTATATTCAGTGCACTGCAACCCTTAAAGGACTGTTACTGACTGCGAAATTAACGGAAGAAGAATGAGGTAAGTGAACAAAACACATACACATTACGCGCATATGCTTCTTGATTACCTTCAGATTATTGGAGCCAAATTTTCTTTAGTCTTCGATTGACCGTAATCAACGGGATTTTTAAGATGCTTTCACAGAACTGATTAATGCAATAATGTATACTGAACATTTTTCAATATTCAAGGTTATTAATAAATAATGTTATATTTGGAAAATAGTCTTATTGAAAGCTCAACATTCAGAGTCCACTTTTTTAGCAATTAAAAATATATACAAAAAGTTATTTCTTGAAACATCTACTATTATATTTTTGGTTCAAAATTCATCTTTTTCATTCCTATTACTATTATACTACTATTATATTTTACTATTGGTTACCATTATTACCATTTCACGTCGAAAATTCAACTGTCGTCTAAACAAGTCGTCTTTTTATCTTCGAAATTCAACTGAAACTGTAACTATTCCATTTTTTCTTAAAAAATAGTACTTTTTAGCAGAATATTCAAATATTTGGTTGGGAATTCAAGTATTTTGTCAAAAATCTTTTTTATTACTAATTTATCTTTTTTTTTGGTTTGTTTTAGTTGTTCAGTTTTGGTTTGTTTAAAAATGGAACTGTTTTTGGTTGTAATTTAATCTTTTTTTCTAATTCAATATCGTCAGGAATCCATATTTTTTGGTTGCGGGTTCAACCACTTTATTAAAAGCTTATTTTTTTGGTTAAAGATTCCTCATTGTAGTCGACATTTTAATTATTTTGGTGAACATTATGTGTGTTGTTGTCGAAAATTAATGGCCTCAACAACAAATGTAATTGGAAAATTAGCTTTTCATGTTCGAAATTCAACACTGTTCTAAGAAATTAATCTTTTCGTCTTGTGAATTCAACGGTTTGTTTGAAAATGCAACTGTTTTTGGTTGCAGTTTAATCTTTTTCTCTGGAAATTTCGACCATGTTATTACAAATTTAACTATTTGGTTGAGAATTCATCTATTCGATTGGAAATTCATCTCTGTTGGTAGACATTTTTTTCTTTTGGCAGATCCTTCTTCGTCGGGAATTCATCTTTTTTGGTTGAGAGTTAAACTTCTTTATGAAAAGCTAGTTTTTTTTTAAGATTTCTGATTTTAGTCGACATTTCAATTATTTCGGTGAAAATGACTTTTATTGTTGAATATTAATGGTTTTAACAGAAAATGTAACTATAAATAATATAAATGTAACTATTCCACATTCCACGAAACGGATCTCTTATTCATTGTTGTGAGTAAATTTAATTTCCGTATCAGAAGTTGAAAAAAATATATTTTTCTTTATTTGCGGTATTTATGGAATTAATATGCATTTTCAGGAACCGAACGCCCAAGATACACAAGTACTGACCGCGCATGACTCTTCTCGACCGTTGGTTAAAGGTACAGTTCATAATTTTTAACCAAATAGTTGAGCTTTCTAGAAATCCAATAACATGAATCTTTTTAACAAGAAGTTTAACTTTAAGTCAAAGAATTGAAGTTTCATTCAAGCATAATAAACTGCAGTTACAAAATGATTTATTCTATATTAAATTGTGTTGCAGGGATGTCTTCATACGACGAGGCTGTCTCCTGCCTGGTCATCATAGAAAATGAAATAGTCTTGCGAACGAATTCTGTAATTCAGGGTATTCAGATGCTGATTCTAAGCTACTATGTTTACGGCTACAATTACCCGCCGAAGAAAGCTTCTTCATTAGAGTTTATACAACGGTAAATTCCCTTGATATTTAAGGATGTTGTTTTTAAGTTCTAGGCTATAAATTTTAATTAATTTGGTGGTTAAAGCTTTATATCATGCATTCTTTATGACCTAATTGTTTCTCACTTTTTGTTACAGAATGCTCTTGGACATTAATCCAGGAGAGAGACATAAGAAGGGCCGTAAAAATTGCAAGAATTATCGGGATCCGAAAGCAGGATCATTAATTGACAATATTATTGACATAATTTAGCAGAAATTGAAATATTATCATTATTATTATTATTATTACTAAAGTAAATGTTTAAATGTAATTTTAGCAAACTCAAAAGAAATTTGTGTTTCGGGGTGTCCATTAAAGTGTGAATTAGATCCTAAAAATTGTTATAAATAGATTAATACTCCCGAACAAAAGTAACTGAAGTTCGAATGTTCGAGTTTTAATAAAGTGAGCTTAGCTTGACTAACATTTTTTTATGCTTTTATAGACTTTAAAAATATATCCCTCGATTTTGACATTTCAACAGTTATGGCAATGTTCACATATAGTTCATTTGGAGAAGCAAGCCTGCAAGCTTAAAATATAAGTAATGATAAAGACGAGGCACCTACCTTAACTATTGTGCATATTTGCTCCTCACAGTAATTCCACAGGAATATTGGAGGATATTCCTTACCATAGTTTGACCCCAAAATGGAATTTTTTATTTCCCATCACTTTTTGTGCGAGGCAGCCAATTTCTTCTTATTCCTACAGCGTACGGTGTACTTGCAGAAAGCTGAGTGTCGTGACTGTCGCAGTTTGCAAAAATCAGCGTTTTTTTGTCAAAAATTACTAGCAGAAGGAATATTTTCGTGATTTACGTTTATTTATCCTTCGTGTATAGGTTGTGTAAAAAAAAATTGTGTGAGTATTTTCTGCAGTAAAATTGTGTGCTTAATACGATGGAATGGTTGGTTTTCGATATTCAAAATACTTTTTTTTTTGATTTTTTCGAAAGAAGCACGTGTGGGGCGAGGTAGCCAGCAAACGGAAAATTATGCTGAAAAGGCTAAAAGGCGAATTGCCTGTGGCGGCCCTCGACAAGGCCGCCAGAAGAAGGTATAAACTTTTTATGAAACCTCGGACAGTGGCAATGAAGATGACATATTAATTTTTCCGATTTTTTTCAATATTTTTTTTATTTTCTTTTTAGTTCCATTGAATGTCAAAAAAGATATCTAACTTTGTTTTTTATTTGTTATATATCATCTTGGACCTGATGAAGAACTTTTACATTATTATACGTCTGTGTATTATATGGTTGGCTGCCTCGCCCCACGTTTTTACATTCGAGGAAAAACGTAGCGTCTCTGGAAAACAGTCGTAGAAACTGTAATAGGGAAGCTACGTCAAAACGCCAAGAGGCAATTTTGTAGCAAAAGAATCAAGTTTTCTAACGACACCATATGCAATTTGATATCATTTCGAACAAGAAGCACCTTCAAAATGTGGCGGCCTGGCTTCCTCGCCCTGTTCCACTCTACTACGGATGATACTACTATATCATTAGTCAAGTACTCAATTCCTCGTTGAAATATTGAAATTTTCACTAATTCTGATTGAGAGATAAAACAGCAGTCTTTTCTATATATTCCATGCAATTCACTAAAATGTATCTAGTCATTTTTGAAGTATTGGAATTCATCCAGTTCACTATATCTTCTTACAGAAAATTCAGAAGCCATGCTGCGTTCATTATCAAGAATGATCTTGGGAGAACCAACTAGTACATCGCGTATTGGTATCAGACTATCTGCTTACATAGATAGACATGGTCGGACACAGCCATTAAAAGTAGGCAAAATAGTAACCTTAGGAGTAGTTAATAGACAAAGAATAGAATGGATCATGGGAGTCATAAAAAACATGCGCCTTCGTCCAATGATTGATTATGAAGGCAACCAAATTTTAATAAACAGGTCTAACGGCGATCTATTCGTACCAACTTCTGATGTAGGCATTCCTTATGGGGAGATCATTCGGTTTACTATTGAAGCCAGGGTAACTGCTCCCCCAAGAGATGGAAATGCACCACCACCATTAACAGCTAGAAGCCGGGCCCAGGTGCAACCTCAATAATGAAGAAGGGTTGAATTTTCAATATATTTGGAACAATACATAAATAACTTTTGATTATATTTGGAATCAGATACAGATGAACTTTGTACTTTAAAATTTTTATTCACAAAACATATATACTGTTACAAAAGGATTCTTTAGAATGACGTTTAATGAGGGCAGAAGTAACAAATAACATCCAACGTTTGTTTCTTAATCTCTGATATTCGTTTTCAGTTGGACATAGCCGACCTGAGGTATTTCACAGTCACATTAAATATAACTTTATTGATCTTTTTTTAAAAGTTTTTTATAATATATTTGTGAACTTATTTACTAGATCTGTGTCATTATTGATTTGAATGTAATAATGTTAAGCAAAATAAAATTCATAAAATGCGAAATCTTCTATATTATTTTCAACTCTATTATATTATTACACAGCCCCATAAAAAAATTAAGTTTCATATACCTGAACGAGACCCATGCATCCCTATGTATTTTTTATCGCTGAATCCGAATCCGAGGTCAAAAAAATTCATATACCCCCAAAATGTTTAGCTAGAGCCAAAAAACACCCCTAGAATGGGGTGAAAATGAGATTAAGCAACGAGCATAGTTGTTGCATCTTAATCAATCAAATTATACAAACTTTCAAGTTTATAGTGCATACAATTGATTTGAAAAACCCTGCCCACCTACTCCACATAACCCAGCTAACCCCTAAAAATCATCTCTACGAAACGACAAGCAGGCTAACCCACCCACGCCTGGGAACAGCGAGTTTAGTCGCATATTTTTGTGAAATAATCACATTCGATACCACAAGCGTGCTATCCCACGTCATTTGAACTTAGGGGTAGTTTCTTTTAACTCTTTAGGGGTAGCTTATCAGTATTACGTTTGACCCAGGACACTTACCGTCCAGCGCCAATTTTCATGAAACTTGGCACAGGTGTAGAGTTTTAATACAATAGGGGTGGAGTTTCGACTAAACTCGCTGTTCCCAAGGGTAGGTGGGTTAGCCTACTTGTCGTTTGGTAGAGGTGGTTTTCAGGGGTTAGCTGGATTAGGGGGTAGGTGGGGAGGGGTGTTTTAAATCAATTTTATGCGGTATACACTTGAAAATTTGTATAATTTGATTGAATAAGATGCAACAACTATGCTCGTTGCTTAATCTCATTTTCCCCCCATTCTAGGGGTGTTTTTTGGCTCTAGCTGAACATTTTGGGGGTATATGAATTTTTTTGACCTCGGATTCGGATTCGGCGATAAAAAATACATAGGGATGCATGGGTCTGGTTCAGAGATATGAAATTTAATTTTTTTTGTGGGGCTGTGTTATGTTTACAAATTGTATTTTGTATTATTAGTTTAATATTTGTGTCTCAATTGGTTCTTTATTCGTAACTACCCTGAAAAATGTATCATTTCAATGAATGTAGGTATAATTCTTATTACAATTCATAATATTCACTGATACTAAACAGACGTATTTTCACTGCCTTGTTTTTGTAATTCAAAAAACTGCACGTCCTATCAAAAAATAGTTCAAAGCGAATTCGTAAAAATAATTTAAGCTAACAATTTTGTTAATTAACATTTAGTTTTATCTCGTGAGGTTTTCCCAAACAAAAAATTCATTTTGGTATTATTATTTTTTTTCGAATAGAATAAAAACTACGCGTCCAATTAAAAACTAATTCATAACAGATTTATCGATCTTGCTTTCGCCAAGAATTTTTGTCTATTAATTTTTTTTCGTAACTCGTGTCATTTTCCCAAAATTATTCATGTTCCTTTAATGTTATTTTTTACGGTTAAAACAAAAACTAAGCATCCAATCTTTATATCACTCTACGCTTGTGTTTTTGACATTTTCGAGTCCCCGTAGGCTACCGTTAACATTTTCAACGCTTCTGGACATAATATTTTGTTAGAAACAAAAAATTTCAGGCAAACTCTTTGCTCAACAAAATTCGACATTCGAGATTCGCAGAACACAACAAACAATTACTTGTTTACAGAGCTATCACGCTCAAAATCCCGACAGATGGCACTCAAACAGATGTTTGAGCGCCAATGACAGATGACAGCGCCAGATGACAGATGTACTACTAACCTAGAGAAAAAATGTTTTGACAATATCTCAAGCGCGGTTTGTTTGAATGAGAAATTCCGGGTACTCTTTGATCATAAGGTATATATTTTGTCTTTATTTATTATAGATAAATACTGCGGTATAGAAGCACGAACACAGTTTTTTGACCATAAAATAAACTGTGACAGCTATCCTATTATTTTCAAAGAAAAAATTTGCATCTCGAAATTTAAGATCACGAGTAATCTTATCCTTATCATTAAATGTACTATTTGTAAATTTATCATCGTTAAGCACTAAGATACTTTGATAAAAAAGCACAAACAATGTTTGTTCATCAAAACATAACCTCACCTTGCCACTAGCTCGTTCTTTTTTCCTTCAGTTGTTGCTTCCGATACTGCAGCTATCATCTGAGCAGCGCACTGCTGTGCCCTTCTACACTTAAACCTGGCACTAACTGTGCTCCTGGCACATCTTTACCATTCGAAATTATTGCTGAAAATGGTATTTTTGCCCTCCCGTTTGTTGTGTTTGCCCGCCTCACACTTACAGCGGCTCACGCTATTGAAATCATAACCAAGCAATCTCGCACTCAGCTTTCGTATATGTAATATATTTGTTCCGTATTAATCACTTTTGAGATACTCTACACAATTATTCATTCAAATTTCGCTACATGCGAAATTATCACATACAAAAAATTGAAAACTCTGCATTCGCATACATTTTATAGAGTAGGGTCGATACTTTTGAATTCGCGGGAACTGGCATGGCGGCCACGCATTTGCACTATCTATTTCCAAATTGGAATGAAAAGGTCTATAATGGGCGAAGATGTTGTACTTTCGACAGAGAAAACCAACATTTTCGGTGTATAGCCAACATAGAATCATCATCCTCTACATTTCGAAACATTCCAAATCTTAAGCATATTTTTCTTCTCTACGCGACAATCGAAAGACCCGGCATTAGTTATTCACCAAAGAATTGTCATCATAAATACTTTGAAAATCACTGATAACAGCGATCAGTTTCTTTTTTATCGAATTTCAGAGCTGACTATTGGCCCTTGTAGTTTTTTATTCGGCAGGAACATACTGGGAACGCTGGGAAAAGTCTGCATATGATAAGAATTAAAAAGCTTCTCGGACTGATTTTATAATGCTGTACTCTAATGCGTGTCAGTATTAGCAGCTCCTTGAAATTTTATCACCTTTATTTTAATGTAAACATCAGCGCGCCAAATACCTCATAAAATTTTTTTTTGTATGTACATCTGACGTGGAAACCTTCTACTGTGTCTGTGTGAAATATAGTTCCGAAATGCAAACATTTAAAAAAATTAAACATCACTTCTCCAATCTGTCATGCAATGAAATCATTCCAGATTACGGGCCAGATAGCGAATAGAATAAATAAACGGAAAAAATATTTAAGAATATTCACTGCTTATATTATACACGAAATTTTCCACGAAGTAGCTTCCTCAAGTGCAGAATATGAAGACTTTTGCTGTTGTTACTCTGCTGTTAACTTTTGCGGTCTTTTTAACTTCTATTAGTGAATATAACAATATCATATCCATAAATAATATTTTTTATTCGAAATGATTCAAACTAAGAATAATGATATAACTTTTTTCTACATGAACGATGCACGTTTTTAACCCGTATGTGCATACTCAACTTTATCCCCTTCGTTACACACCAAAAACAAAATTTATTAAATTTTATTCTCAGCTACACTGAAACATGTATCATTTCAATAAGTTTATATTATTGCAATTCATTGTATGCATTGGTATTGGAACAAAAGTATTTTCATTGTATGGTTTTATAATTTGAAAAAAGTGCATATCCTATTAAAAGATTGTCATTAAACATTTTATTGTAACTTGTGTCGTTTCTCTATAAATTCAATTTATCTTCAATGTTAATTTTTACGATTTCAGCAATCCCATGTCAAATCATCTGAAGAATTTCAGCTATTGTTAGTAATTTTTATGAAAATTCTAGAATCCTTTCTCTTAGTTTTGAAACAGAAATTCCGAAATAATTTTTGAAAAAATCAAAGTTATGAAAATTAAGAAAAAAAGGAACAAGATTTTCAATTTTGAATATGTCCCAAGTTTTCAGATGATTTCACATGGAATTGATCATTCAAGGTTTAAATACGCAACATAAGTTAAGGTGGCTCGAAGAAAATTTATATATATATAGTTTACGCGAAATATTATGTTAAATAGAACGTTATTTTAGCTAGTGTCCCACTGCCAAGAAGTTTTTATTTTTTTTTCAATATATCTTTCTAACATGAGTAAATAACAGATTTTTAGATATTTTTTGGTTGAACGAATTTTTTCTTTTCATTTTTTTTCGTCTGGTGTGACGTTTTTCCAAAACTGCAATTTTTTAATTCTCAATTTTATTTTTTACGATTAAAAGGAAATCTTCTCGCTCTATCTAAAAATTACTGACAACAAATTTGTAAATCCTACCTTGGAGAACATTTTTGTCGATTGATTTTCCTTCGTAACTTGTGTTGTTTTTCAACAAATTCAATTTTTTCATTTCGAATGTTATCTTTTACGATTAAAACAAAAACTACGCGCCATATCAAAGATTTATTGATAACAAATTTGGATCAGTTTTCACTCGTTTTCGGAAAGCAATTTCTGTCTGTTCATACTTCTCACAGCTTGTGTCGTTTGACCAAAAATTTTATATTTTAATTATTAATGTTGCTTTTTACGAATAAAAGAAAAACTACACATCCTGTCAAAAACCGATAATGGATAAATTTGTAGCTCCTTTCTGGTTGAACAATTTTTGTGTATTCATTTTTTCCGTTTCTTTCATAGTTTAACCGCAAAATGGAATTTTTGATTTTCCATCACCTTTTGTGGGATCAAAATTTTAATTTTCGATTTTTCAAGAGAATTCAAGAGGTTGTTTTGATAATCTTGCAGGGCGTACAAAAAGTATACAGACGACGACAACGATAACGACTACAAACAGAAAGACAACGTCGAAAGGATTAATTGTTTAAATTTTTGAGTAGAGTAGAACAGGGCGAGGCAGCCAGTGGGGCGAGGCAGCCAATTTCTTCTTATTCCCACAGCGTCAATTGAAATCGCGCACCTTTGTAATATAAGGTTGGTTAGGTTAGTCCGCTGTACTTGCCGCCGGAAGAAGGTATAAACTCCTTACGAAACCTCGGACAGCGGCAAAGAAGACGACATATTAATTTTTCCGATTTTTTTTCAATTTTCTTTAATTTTCTTTTGAGTTCCACTGCATGCCAGAAAAGACATTTAACTTTGTTTTTCATTTTGATATATCATCTTGGACCTAATGAAGAGCTTTCACATTAATATACGTCTGTGTATTATATGTTTGGCTGCCTCGCCCCACGTTTTTACATTCGAGCAAAAACGTAGCGTCTCTGGAGAACAGTCGTTGAAACTCTAACGGACAAGCTGCGTCAAAATGCCACCAGGCAATTTTGTAACCAAAGAAACAAGCTTTTCAAGGACACCATACACAATTTGATATCATTTCGATCAAATGATCTGCACTTCAAAATGTGGCGTCCTGGCTGCCTCGCCCTGTTCTACTCTACTACGCTTGATGCTACTACATCATTAGTCAGGCACTTAATTCCTTATCAAAATATTGAAATTTTCACTAATTCTGATTATATCTTCTTACAGAAAATGCAGAGGCCATGCTGCGTTCATTAACAAGAATCATCTCGGGAGATCCAACTAGTACGCCGCGTATTGGTATCAGACTATCTGCTTACATAGATGGAAATGGTCGGACACGGCCATTAAAAGTAGGCAAAATAGTTACCTTAGGAGTAGTTACTAGAGAAGGAGTAGAGTGGATCATGGGAGTCGTTAAATACCTGCGTCTTCGTCCAATGATTGATTATCACGGCAACCGAATTTTGATAAACAGGGCTAATGGCGATCCATTCGTACCAACTTCTGATGCAGGCATTCCTTATGGGGAGATTATTCGGTTTACTATTGAAGCCAGGGTAACTGCTCCCCCAAGAGATGAAAATGCACCACCACCATTAACAGCTAGAAGCCGGGCTCAGGTGCAACCTCAATAATGAAGAAGGGTTGAATTTTCAATATATTTGGAACAATACATAAATCACTTTTGATTCTACTCGGAATCAGATACAGATAAACTTTATATTCTAAAATTGTTATTCACAATACATATATACTGTTACGAAAGGATTCTTGAGAATGACGTTCAATGAGGGCAGTAGCAACAAATAACATCCACCGTTTGTTTTTGAATCTCTGATATTCGTTTTGAGTTAGACATAGCCGACCTGAGGTACTTCACAGTCACATTAAATATAACTTTATTGATTTTCTTTCAATTTTGTTATAATATATTTAGAAACTTATTTACTAGATCTGTGTCATTACTGATTTGAATGTAATAATGCTAAGCAAAATAAAATTCATAAAATGTGAAATCTTCTATATTATTTTCAACTCTATTATATTATTATGTACACAAATTGTATTATTTATTTTTACTTCAATATTTGTGCCGCAATTGGTTCTTTATTCGCAATTACCCTGCAAAATTTACCATTCCAATGAACGTATGTATAATTCTTATTAAAATTCATAATATTCACAGATACTGAAAAAGACGTATTTTCATTTAATTGTTTTTATAATTTAAAAAAGTGCACGTCCTATCAAAAAATAGTTCAAAGCAAATTTGTGGAAATAATTTAGGCTAACAATTTTGTTAATTAACATTCAATTTTAGCTTGTGTGGTTTTTCCAACAAAATTCATTTTAATGTTATTTCTACGATTAGAATAAAAACTACGCGTCCAATTTAAAACTAATTTATAACAGACTTGCCGATCTTGCGTCGGCCAAAAATTTCTGTCTATTATCTTTTTTTTCTGTAACTTGTGTCATTTCTCAATGAATTTTAATGTTTCTTTAATGTTAGTTTTTACGGGTAAAACAAAAACGAAGCATCCAATCAAATTCTTACAGGACACAAGTCCTGTAAGAAATGGGTTTTGACACATTTTTCGCTTTTTTTTAGGTGAGCAACTTTTGTTTGTTCATTTTTTCCGTATTTCCTGTCGTTTTTCAAAAAAGAAATTTTCTTAGATTTTAAATCTTATTTTTTACTATTGAAACAAAAAGTACGCGTGCTATCAAGGAATGATTGGACATACATTTGTAAACCTTCTTCGGATAAACAATTTTTTATGGTTCCGATAGTTAAAACCACAATTGTTAGTAGAAAATGGCTGGTTCACGAAATCATCCTTTCTTGTTATGCCTTACCAACGTGTGCCAAAGCTTAATCTAATCTGAACAGTCTTTTGAAAGTTATCGTGCCTAATGGATACAGACAGACATACAGAGAAACAAAGAAATTTGAAAAACAGAAAAAACTGAGTGTAATCTTTACACGGATTTCGGGGTAAAGATTACCTGCAACAAAAATTACCCCATGTGGGTAAACTTTACCCACACATCTCGGGTATTCTTCTGTTTTTACCTACGTTCGGAGAGAAATTCTCAATGTTTACGTCGAAGGCCTTGTAAACTGGTCCCTGGAGTAAGTTCCTCGAAGACACGAGATTGTACCAATGAACCAGGTGTAAGAAACACGTCTTCTCCGGGGAAATCTGATTTTTTACAGTACTTCAGGGTTCCTGGAGTAAGTTCCTCAAAGACACGAGATTGAACCAATGCACCAGGTGTAAAAAACACATCTTATCCGGGTAAGTATGAGTTTTACAGTAGTTTAGGGTCCCGGAAGTAAGTTCCTCAAAGATGCGAGATTGAACCAATGCACCAGGTGTA
>CAKNXH010001149.1:352385-366430 GCA_932178445.1 Andricus quercusramuli | reverse complement strand
TACAGCACGTGGGAGTGGGTTTCTCAAGGACACGAGATTCATTCAATACCCCAAGTGTAACAAAAAATTTTCTTTTGGGAATTCTGGCCGTGACAAAACTGTAGGGTGTTTAGAGTGGGTTCCTCGATGACACGAGATCCAGCCAATGCTCCGGGTGTAAAAAACCACTTCTTGTGTGGGGAAGTCTGGTTTTTACAGTGCCTCAGGGTGCCTGGAGTAGGTTCCTCGAAGACAGGAGATTTAACTAATGCCCCAGGTGTGAATAGCTCAACTTCTTCGGAGAAGTCTGGTTCAATCTCGTGTCCTCGAGGAACTTACCTGAGGGACCCTAAAGTGCTGTCAAAACCAGACTTCCCCGGAGAAGATGTGTTTTTTACACCTGGGGCATTGGCTCAAACCAGTTACTTCGAGGGACTTACTCCAGGGACGCTGAAGTACTATAAAACCCAAAAGTTCCTGAAGAAGATGTGTTTTTTACACCTTGTGCATTGGTTCAATCTCGTGCCTTCCAGGAACTTACTCCAGGGACCCTAAAGTACTGTAAAAAATTAGATTTTTCCGGAAAAGATGTGTTTCTTGCACCTGGTGCATTGGTTCAATCTCATGTCTTCGAGGAACATAATCAAGGAACCCCAAAGTACGCGCGATGACAATGTTCCCTCGTGGCTTGAAAAATTTATATTTTTGGCTGAAAGCTGAACTATTGTGTTCAAAACTCCATTATTTGATTGAAAATTCATGTCTTTTATGAAAAACTTCTTTTTTTGTGATTTGAATTGCACTATTTTGCTGAAAAGTTGAACTATTTTTTTAAATTATTTATTTTTTTTTTGTTCAAAATGAACCCTTTTAACTGAAAATTCAACTACTCCATGTTTTACTGTAAATTTTTTTCGAAAAGTAAATTATTGGGTTAAAAAATCGTGTACTTTGTTGAACATCAATCGTCTTGCTTATTAATGCATGTTCTTGTTTTAAAAAAATTATTGATTTTGTTGAAAAAAAATTTTTGTATTGAAAAGTCTACTTTTTTGTTGAAAATTTGTATTTTTGGCTCAGGATTCAACTGTTTTTTTTTTTGGAAAATTCGATTTTGTTTGTTTGACTTTGAAAATTCAACTGTTTTTTGAAAGTCATTTTTTTTTGGTTAAAAATTTATTAGTTTTCTAGAGAACTCGTCTTTTTTAGTTTGAAAATGCAACTATATGTGGACAAAAAATTCATTTCTTCGGTTAAAAATGTAATTTTATTCTTGAAAACTAGCTTGTTTTTTTGTTGAAAGTTCGTTTTCTTTTTTGATTGAATATACATTTTTTCGATCAAGAATTGAACGACTCCAGGTTTCGTAAAAAATGTATATTTATCGGTGAAAATTTAACTATGCGGTTGGAAGCTGACCTACTTTGTTGAAACTTCAGTTTTGTGGTTGAAGATTCTTGATTTCACTTGAAAGTGGTTTCACTGGAAATTTAACTATTTTCTTGAAAATTATTTTTTTGGTTGAAAATTAATTTTTGGAACTGAAAATTTTATTATTTCATTTTAGATGAAAATTTTTCTTTCTTAGTTGAAAATTCAAATATTTTGTTGAACTTCCTTTTGTTTCTCTAAAAAACGATGATTCTTGATTCAAAATTCATCGAACTGGTTGAAAACTTAATTTCTTTGTCGAGAATTCAACTATTTGGTTGATGATTCATGTATTTTGTAAAAAAATCGTATTTTTTGGTACAAAATTAATCTTCATGCTTAAAAATTCATCCTTCTAGTTGAAAATTGAACTATTTTGCGGAAAAGGAGAATTATTTGGCTAAACCCCTGGTTTTTTTTGCTTAATTAAAATGTCATATATTTTGTAAAAGATTAAACTTCTTGGTATAAAATTCATGCTTTCGTTTAAAAAAAATGAAACCGGTTTTAAATTTATCCTTTTTGAGTGAAAAGTCAACTTTTTGTTGAAAATCCGTCGTTTTTAGTTCATTTCGACTGTTTATGAATCAAAATTGAAATCGGTTTTTTTTTTAATATCAACTATTGATTGCATTCGTCATTGAGAATTTATCTCTTTAGATCTACTTTGTAGTAAATTCAAGAATTTTGTTCAAAAATCATTTTCTTGATTGAAGATTCTTTATTATAGTTGCAAAATCATCTGTTTGTTTAAAAATTGAAATATTTTAATAAAAAGTTGTATTTTTCAACCAAAGTGATCAATTTTCTAAATAAAATGATGAATGTTCAACTGGAATAATTGAATTTCAAACCAAAAACATAAATTTTCAACTGAAATGATGACTCTTTTAACTGAAATGGTGGAATTTTCAACCAAAAAGATGAATATTCAACCATGAAAATTCATTTTCTACAAAAAATACGAATTTTCTACACAATATATGAATTTGCAACCAAGTTATTAAATTTCCAACTGAGAATGATGGATTTTCAACCAATAGTTGAATTTCACAAAAAAGAAAGTAGATAAGAATGTTCAATAAAAAATAGAATAGCTAAACTTTAATTTGAACAAATTAATTTTTAACGAAAAAAAAACGATTTTCAATCAAACAGTTCGATTTTCAACTAATGTGATGAAATTTAATCTGAAATGATGAATCTTCAACTGGAATAGTTGAATTTTATACCAAAAAGGTACAACCAATTTTCACCAAATTTTTTAATTAAAAAAAAAAAGATCAATCATCAATCAAACAGTTAAACTGTTGCATAAAAAGATACTTTTTTAAGTAAAAATAGAATAGTTAAATTTTCTGTTCAGGAAACTAATTTCTAAGAAGAAAAAAATGACAATTTTTAACCAAAGTGATCAATTTTTGAATGAAATGATGAATCTTCAACTGGAATAATTGAATCTTAAAACAAACAGATAAATTTTCAATCAAATTGATGAATCTTTCACTGAAATTGTGGAATTTTCAATCAAAAAGATGAATATTCAACCATGCAGATTAATTTTTTAAAGAAGAATGCTAATTTTCAACACAATATAGGAATTTGCAACTGAAAATGATACATTTCTAACCAACAGTTGAATTTTACAAAAAAAAATAGAGAAGAATTTTCAACAAAAAATATAATAGTCAAACGTTGAGTTAAACAAATTAATTTTTAACGAAAAAAACGGATTTGAAATTAAACAGTTCAATTTTCGACAAATGTGATGAATTATCAACTTAAATGATGAATCTTCAACTGGAATATTTGAATTTTATGCCAAAAAGGTACATGACATTTTCACAAAATATTTTAATTGAGAAAAAGATCAATTATCAATCAAACAGATAAGCTGTCGTCTAAAAAAGATACATTTTTTTCAATAATAGAATAGTTGAAGTTTCTTTAAAAAAAACCACTAATTTCTAACAAAAAAAGCGAACTTCCAACAAAATAGTTACATTTTCAACTGGAATAGATAAATTTTCAGTTAGAAAAATTGATTTTCAACAAGGTCGTTAAATTTTCAATCAGAAATGAATTTTCAATTAGAATTATGGATCTTTAACTGAGATAATGGAATTTTATACCAAAAAGGTACAAAAAAATTTCACCAAATATTCCCATTCTTAAATAAAAGAGATCAATTATCAATCGAACAGTTAAATTTTCGTCCAAAAAAGATACTATTTTAACCAAAGATGAAATAGTTAAATTTTCTGTTAAAAAAAAACTAATTTCTAGAAAAGAAAACGAATTTTCAACAATATAGTTAAATTTTCGACTGGAATAATTAAAGATTTAGTAAAAAAAAAACTGGTTTTCAACATGGTCGTTAAATTTGCAATCAGGGATGAATTTTCAATTAGATTGACGGATCTTCAAGTGGGATAATTGAATTTTATACCAAAAAGGTACAACAAAATTTCACCAAATATTCCCATTCTTAAATAAAAGAGATCAATTATCAATCGAACAGTTAAATTGTCGTCCAAAAAAGATACAATTTTGACCAAAGATGAAATAGTTAAATTTTCTGTTCAAAACAAACTAATTTCTAGAAAAGAAAACGAATTTTCAACAATATAGTTAAATTTTAGACTGGAATAATTGAAGATTTAGTAAAAAAAAACTGATTTTCAACATGGTCGTTAAATTTGCAATCAGGACCCAGGCGGAAAAATTCTATATAGTTTATACATAATGTATTATGTATAGGCACTATATAATAAATTATATATATTTTATACATAATCGGCGATTCACAATTTATATACTAGGAACATAATATTTCTTCATATAATTACCTTCTTGGACACGATTTAAGTATGTCATTGAGTCCGGACGGTATAAAGGTGCATAATATCGGTACTCCTCCGGAAGTGACAACGACCCGGGTGTACCTAATCATGCACCAGGTTGCTAAAAGCATCGTCTACAGGAATTTTCTCAAAATTTAAAGTTCGTTGATGAAAAGATCGAATTCAAATGTAGTTGCGCAGACCCTGGTGTACCTGACCAAGCACCAGATTGCTAAAAGCATCTTCTACAGGAATTTTCTCAACATTTAAACTTTGGTGATAAAAAGATCGAATTCAAATGTAGTTGCGCCGACCCTGGTGTACCTGATCATGCACCAGGTTGCTAAAAGCATCTTCTACGGGAATTTTGTCAACATTTAAATTTCGATGATGAACAAATCAAATTCCTATGTAGTTGCGCCGACCCTGGTGTACCTGACCATGCACCAGATTGCTAAAAGCATCTTCTACAGGAATTTTCTCAACATTTAAACTTCGATGATAAGCGGATCAAATTCCAATGTAGTTGCGATGACCCTGGTGTACCTGATCATGCACCAGATTGTTAAAAGCATCATCTGCGGGAAGTACACCAGGGTCGGTGCAACTACATTGAAATTTGATTTGTTCATCATCGAAGTTTGAATGTTGAGAAAATTCCTGTAGAAGATGCGTTTAGCAACCTGGTGCATGATCGGGTACACCAGGGTCGGCGCAACTACATTTTAATTCGATCTTTTCATCAACGAACTTTAAATCTTTGAAAAATTCCTGTAGAAGATGCTTTTAGCAACCTGGTGTATAATCAGGTATACCAGGGTTGGCGCAACTACATTATAATTTGATCTTTTTGTCATCGAAGTTTAAATGTTGAAAAAATTCCTGTAGACGATGCTTTTAGCAACCTGGTGCATAATTAGGTACACTGGGGTCGTTTTCACTTCCGGAGGAGTATCGATATTACGCACCTTTATACCAATTATATAAATTGTGAATTGCCGATTATGTATAAAATATATATAATTTTTTATATAGTTTCTATACATAATACATTATGTATAAACTATATAGAATTTTTCCGCTTGGGGAATGAATTCTCAGTTGAAATGATTAATCTTCAACGAAACAACAACAATGTAATGTAATTTAAATTTCAACCAAAAAAGATTTCAATTTTGAATGAAAATCGGTCAAGTTCGACCAAACAAGACAAAATTTAAAGAAAAGTTGTGTTTTGAATTAAAAAATACTTTTCAGTCAAAAGAGAAAACAAATTGAAAAAGAACTGTTGAATATTCAAGGAAAAATATGAATTTTCAACCAAGAAGAATAATTTATTACGAAAAAGGACGAATAATCAATAAAACACAGGAGTTATTATAGAGTGCAATAAAAGAAAGAAAACGAAAAGGGTACTTAGCCTAATATTTGATTTCCACTTTACTTTAACCAAGTTTCTCAAGTTTTTACTTCATCCTACATGGTTGTTTCTTCTTTTTCATTTACCTGAATAAAAACTCATTCCCTATAACAAACATTTTTTAGCAAAAATGAAATATAATTCACTTCGTTCAGGTTAGGTTTCTCAATTTTAATGAAAACTTGCATTCAATTTATTTATCTCTATGAACGATTGAAATAAAAGTTCATTGTACCATTTAGTTCGATTTGATATAGAAAATATTATGAAAGAAGCCATATTAATAAAAAAAAACACATTTCTTTGCTGTTCCATAATAGGGACATCCATCATGGAACACCGGTACAAGAGTCCAAAACTTGTTTCATAATAGGTACATAGAGGTCGTTCCGTATTTTCATAAATATAATAACTTTACCTAAACTCAATAAAACTTTCAATAGATGTTTCGCATTCAGAAAAGATCAGCGCATTCATTGATATAAACATTTTGTAAATATATTCTACCATCGTTCAAAAATTTACGAAAATCTCAAAACCTCCTCAAAATTTGTCTCATGATAGGTACCTTTACCTTATCCAATAGCCTTACTTAAATTTTACAACTTTTTGGGAATGACCTATAAACTATTCGAGATTTATAGATTGAGATTCAGGAATGATGAAAAAAAGTAATAAGTTTAGATTCATTATTCATTTTATTACCAATCTGTTAAAATCATTAGGTTTTAACAGGAATAATTTTGAATAAAAATGTGAAACTAAATTATTCCACAGAATACATTCTTGCACAATGAAGTATTATACTATATTCTTCCTTGAAAGACACCATAGCTCTGAGTAATCGCGTCTTCGTCAATATACTGTACCCCGTTAGCGGTAAATTGTTTTGCTTTCTGTATGCAAGTGTTGTGTGGATATGGACCACGTAGTGGAACCGTCCCTACGTTCACTATATGTTTTCCAACGAAAAATTTACCTATTTTCACTAGGCCTGTTCCTCTTGCGCTTGTGATTGGGTGAAAGCTTCCGCCTTGAAGGTAAAAAAGCCATGGTTCTCCTGACGGAACTGCCGCTGACGATGCCACCTCTGAATGCTCCTCTTGTTGTCCTTCCGGTTGCCTTCTGTACACTTGCATTGGACTTAATTCTGTAAAAAGAAATACAAATTTATAAGTTTTAATACTTAAAATATAAAATAGAACTAATCAAAAGTAAGTTCGGTAGAAAAAAATAAGTTACTCTCTGAATCCGAATTAGTAGAAATGTTACTAATTCAATTAGTAGCATATTATCAAACTGTTGAATTAGTAATTTTATCACTTTACACTAAATGAAATGGTAAGATTTAGGTTACTAAGTGAATTAGTAAGGGTATTCTACTAATCTGCTCAGTAGAACCAACTTACTAATTCAATGAGTAGCAATGAATTGCTAGGGGAACATAATTTAATAATTTGTCTAATGCTTACATAAAAATATACTTAAAATAAGTTTTTATCAATTTAACGAGCAAGATAAGCTTCATATTACTGTGTTCACCTTTTTTGCAGGAAACTCATATTTGTTGTTGTTTAAAGTCAATTTTTTAAAATGAAAATTCAACTATATTATATTTTTGTTTGAAAATTGATAATTTTTAGATGAAGATTCAAATATTCATCTCTTTTATGGAAACGGCTGGAAAAATCAACAGCTTGTTTGTAATTTTTTCTCCCTCTTGACTGAAAAATCTTTATGAGTTGAAAATTTAACTCAGGTTTAAAAGTAGTTTTTTTGTTGAATTTAACTGCTTCTGATGAAAAATTAATTTTTCTTTTTTAGTTGAAAATTCAACTATTTGGCTGAGAATTTATGCATTTTGTTGAAAAATCATCTTTTTTTGGTAGACATTTAATCTTTTTGGTTCAAATCTCAACACTTTGGTTAAAACTTTATCTATTTTGTTTGAAATGGAATATTTTTATTCTAAGCTTTAGGAATTTGAAACGATTTAAATTGAATTTAATACAAGACCCACATTAATTTCACCCAAATATGCACTGAGTTTTATGTATAAGAAAATACAATAAAAATTTATTTGATTTATTATTTAAATTCATAAACTATAAAGACAAAATCAAGAAACACTTAATTATGTTTTTAATATTATTTGATTATTTAATTATTCATTGGTGCCAATATATTCAAGAATATTTTGTAATATAATTTGTCACAGCTTTCTAAATTGAAAATATTAATTTAATCCCCAGAAACTGAAAAAAATATTTATAAAAAACTTGCGAAACTGTATACTTATTCAGAGTCGATTGTTTTAAAAAATCAGAAATATTTGAATAGCTGCGTACTATACAAAAATTATACCTGGAAAAAAGCTTGAGATATCTGGATAAAACCTGAAATTGTCAGGGCATTTTTTTCAGGATTAGAGTAGACACCATATTACACATTGTTGCTATTTTTACAGAAAATGGAAATTATTTTTGATATTTTGTAGATTATTATATGCGATTCTTTCGTTTATTGCATTATGTTTAAATAGTTTTATCTAGCTAAAAAACAGTTACGACTTCGCAGTTTTTTGTCTTGTAAAATCTGTTAACGTTATGAGGATATTGATATTTTAGTTTTAATTATTACTATAACATGTTTTCAACTCAGATTGCAATAAGTTTTTTATAATCGGATCTAATCCGACTTTAATAGTTTATTATTGTTCTGCAATAAAATTCTCTTGATTGTAAAATAATTTTTTAAATTTAGTTGAAACTAGCGTTTAAAATAGTAACTAGCAATACATTTTCTAATTCATTTGGTAAGTACCATTACCAATTCCTTTAGTAGACACAGTTACTAATTCATTTAGACAGTTATTCTTACTCATTGAATTAGTCGATTTTTACTAATTACCAGTAAACGAATCCGCACTATTTGAATTTATATGGATATATCTCCTTTATCGAGATTGAGAACTTATTTTGGTCATACGTTCAATATATATGTTTATTTAATTACAATATTAAGAAAATCGTCGTTTCGACCCGTCTTTGCGTCTTCCTCAATATGATAACATTAATAAAAATTGTCTGTAAAAAACATACATTTTTGATAAAATTCAAATTGACACTAAATAAATTAAATATATACATTAAAATCGTTACCTGAAATGAATAGTTCGATGATATTGAAAACACAAACAAAACGGTTATCCATCAACACTTTTTTTTACATTTTTTTTTTAATTAAAACTTATGTAGTCGTCCTCTTTAAATAGAAAGAAGAGACTACTTGTCGAAAACGTTTCTAAGTCATTTTTATCAGAGAAGGAACAAATGTAAAGTAAATGTTGTGAACTGAGCCAGGACGACATGCTGATAAACACATTCAGTACTGAGAGGGTAATATGGCGTCATATTTGATTATATGAATAGATATTGAGTAATTATAGTCATTATAGCTAAATTCACAGCAACGCGCCAAAATCTTTCAAATTGAAAAATACAAATCAATTTAATAAGCATTGATAAACATCATTAATATGCATTCTTTCAGTTTGTAAATTAACACACAAATTATTGTACTTTTTAATAAAAATCGATTCTGTAATTTTTCTTTTGTAAGTAATATTTTCTTTTGCTAAAATTCTGATGTTTTTGGAATGAAAATCGAAATGATGATCAAAAGACCGAATCTCTTTTATGTTCAGCTATTCGCGTTTTTAGTCTTCTGCTAGTTTCACCTATGTAGATCTTTGAACAAAATTTACATTTTATGAGGTAAACAACACCCGATAAATTTTCTATTGATTCAGGATCTTTTTTTTTAATTTTGTACAAATTCTCTAATTCATTATTGTTTTTGAAATATACGTTTATATTAAATTTTTTAAGAGAACTTCTAATTTTGCGAATATATATATATATATATATATATTGAACGTATGACCAAAATAAGTACTCAATCTCGATAAAGGAGATATATGCATATAAATAAGACGTTCAAAGAAAGGTTAAAATTCAAGACTTCTGTCTCGAATTTTGGAATTATATATTACTATTCGAATTAATAGAAAACTAATACCAATTAGTAGTTTTCTACTAATTCGAATTTAGAGAGTAAGAAATCGCAAACAATACAAACAATATTCTGCATGGGATAATTATGTTTCAATATACCCCTGTAATTGACTTTTATTCTTGGTCTCCCCTGGAAAAAAATGTTGGCACTTGTGGGCTTTTTGGGGGTCGAAATGAACCCACCGAAAATTTAAGATATATGGGGGATCAAAACTGGGGTAAAATTGGATCAAATTTGTGGTGTTTCCAGTTTCAATCCCCCATATATCTTGAAGTTTTTGTGAGTTCATTTGGATCCCAAAACCCCGAAGCTGCAAAAAAATTTTGTTCATGTTATTCATGGATGCAGAAATAAAAGTTAATTACAAGGGCCTTTTAGAACATAATTATCTGTTGCAAATTTGGACTACTACTTTTAGCACTACTTTTAGAGATGGTATTCTTTCCGATTTCTAAAATTATTTTTTCCGACCCACTGTACTGAATAATGAATCCAAATTAATTTCACTGGGTGCAAAAAAAATCTACACCGTAATGGACATCTTAAAATTTGAAAAGAAAAAATTATAATGCCATCGATTTCCTTTATTTTGTAATATTGTATATTATTTTGGGTACTTGATAATGTGATCGGATGGTTTTGCAGAATTTTAAATATTTCGGCAGATATTGTTAATAGAAAATTATAGTTTTTAATATTGGACCATAGTTTAACAACTTTTATCCCTGCTATTATTGATCGAATCAGAAAAATTCATCTATACCAATTTACGCAGAAAATTTTCTAATTAGAAAATATTCAAGAAAATTTATCTACATATCAATTTTTATATTGCTTATTAGTTAAAAAATCTTAAATTGTTGTTTTACGATCCTAGGATCCCATAAAATCTGATAAATCCCTTCGAAATCCTCTGAAATCTCTGGAAAACTCTCCAATTTTTTCAAATTCCTTGAATTTTATGGAATCCGTTAATTTTGTTTGAAATCCTATCAATCCTCTAAATATTGTGAGATTCCTTAAAATCCCTTGAAGTATCCAAATCCTTTAATATCTTTGATATTCTCTTAAATTTCTTTGGAATTTGTTTAATCTCTTGGAACTTCTTCGAGTCTTATAAAATATCTTCAGATCTTCAAAATCGAAACGAATTTCGACGAATAAAAAAATTAATTCAAAGGAGATAATTTTTCGACTATTTCATATTTTTAGCTTACATGGTTTTGAGGTAGCACTTAGAATCTTATGATCGAGTTCGTGAAATTACGCTAAAGTAGGTGTCGTGCCAATAATCCGATTTCTGAGAAAACAAAGTTTTCCATGACTTCAAGAATTGAAATGATATTATTAGTTACGTTTTGTGAAAGAAGACATTATTTTTCACAAGAAAAGATTGAAACTTACGAAAAATAAATATTTTAAAAATATTTTTTGTAATTGAATTTTTTTGCTGTAGTTTTTACCATTTTTTTAATGGTAAAATACTAGTACGTCCTGAATTATTTTTCGGGGAAACATTCCGTTCCACTTTACTGTTTCTAATTTTAATGATAAGCACATAATCTCAAAATACAAGCATTTGTTTAAAAAACGGTTTTTTTCATGTTTTAAACAATTTCAGTTATAGAGAAATTTACTTCAGAAAATGGAAACCGCATAGTTGTAGAGAATGCTTTTCCTGAAAAATAAGTCATCATTGCCCAAATTCATGCATTTTTCCAAAATTGATGAGAAACGTTAGTAAGAAAAAAGTCAATTCCAAGTCTATTTCGTTCATAAAATCCTAGAAAGACTATTTTTTTCAAGCATCTGATTTTTGGCACGAAAACTTGCTTGAAAATTTGCAGTGCATTTTTATAGAATCCGTACATCGGTGTTGATTTCTTTCTATTTGAATGAAAATTATTCAATTCAGATTAAAAAAGCCATTTCTAGATCTATAGTGAATCTTTTTAACACCGATTGGAAAACACATTTTACTCCATACGACGGGATTTTGCAGACAACTTTGGCATTCCTTAATTATATCTTAATTTTTCCGGAAATGGAGCTAGGAACTGAATTTTAGAAATTATAGTTGTAAATGAAAAATGATACAGAAAACAATTTTGACAACTAAAGAATGGAAGATTTTCTGGCAGAAATATATCGTTTGCAACATTAATCGAAATGATCACAGTTTTAAAATTTGATATACTTTTAGATTGAACATTATTCAATCAACATATTTTAAAAATTGAACTTCATTCAAGTCCAAAATAGGTTAAATTTTTGAAAAGCTGAGGATTCACTATGGGGGCAAGAGCAACCAAGTCGTCTGAACGTCGCAGGACGTAAAAGAATTACAATCATACCCGCAGCTATCATGATTTTAAATAAAAAAAAACCTTTTACTTCCTGCTGCATTATATTCAGAAATAAATGTTTCAATGCACAAAATATGGAATAATCAAACCATAAAAATAGAAGAATATGATAATATGATAGACACATATATAATATCTTGGCCTGACACGCGGGGCAAGTGCGACAAAATACAGGTTGTGAGAAATCAATATATTATTAAATTATTGTTTTATAAGGATAATCAATGCGTATGGAAATATGATATGAAATAATGTGGGGCTGAAAATAAAAAGTCATAGATTATATGATATTACATTAATAAGTATAATTATATACTCATCAACAGAATTGGGGAAAACCACAAATCCGAACAACATAGTTGCAAGAAGGATCTTCATTGTTCTCAACACTAATTATTGCTCGAATAATTGGTGAATGATTACTAACGAATGCATATGTTCTATGCAAGATGCTTCAGCTGTATATATACTGGTCCCTGTCTGCCTTTTCTTCGTCCTATATTTATTCAAATATTTGTCAGGTAGATTGAAAAGTGAAACTCATTCTTCTGAGATGTTTCTGTTTCACAATAATTTGACACATTTTAAGTTATATTTGACATACGTGTCCCGGAAAGATAGGACTATACAATGTTGCCGTATATGTGTAATCAATGTATCGGATAAACTTGTAAAACTACGCAATGAATGTCTAGACGTCAAATTTTTCAATCCCCATTTTTCAGCTAAAAGCTCTTTACATTTATGATAAATTTACTTCGTTTAAAAAAAATTATAAATTATTGGTAGATTTTGTACAGCTATTTAATGAAATATGGGGTTGCTATACTCCTCCGGCATCCGTTGAATGCCATCCAGAGAAAAGTTATGTTCGAATTTAAGAAATCGTTTCTTTAAATTCGCTTTTTTTTGTTTCAAGTAAAAATACCTTTAAAAGAAGTAAACAATTTTTTATTTCAATAATGATGTTTTCTTCCTTCTTAAAATTGAAAAAATGATTCGCTTGATACTATTTATTGATTCAAAAAGATTGTTGTTTTAAATAAAGAACTAGAAAAAATTGAAGAAAGAATTGATTTATTCTCATCATTTTAACCTTTCAATAGCCGATTTTTTTGTAGTGGTTCAGCATAATTCGTACAGTATGAATCTAAATTTATAAGGACATAATTCTTTATCATTTTTCTACTCTTATAAGCAACTCCTCATGTAAAAACCTACCCCAATTGCTGCAAACAATTATTATCTCATTTTCTATAATTTTATTCACGTAAAAATTGAGAAATAGGTATCTCGGAACACTTAGTAGAATTGTAAAAATCTTAAAGATCATTTCAATCCTTATAAGATTCCTATTAATCGAGAAAAATAGCCATAACGCATAAAATGTTATTATCTCAATTCGTGTTATTCTATCCTGCCCTAAATTGAAGAAGTGCTTCGTAACATGCAGGTTTTTCAACAAAAATTAACGGACCATTACAACTCTTGGAAACTACCCCTGCATTGAGAAAAAAGCACCTCCCAATGAATGAAAAGATTATACCAAAATTATCGAAAAAACATAAATATGTTTTAAGGAATGTCCGCAACATTATATTCCTTAACACTACTCCTACATTTGAGAGAAGGACACCACTAATTCATAAAAGCATTATAATCTAATTTTCTTTTGTTTCCTTCTTCTCGAAATTGAGAAATAAGTTACTAGATAAGCAGCTCGCATAAAAAAAAGTTCATTCTTTAAACTACATTCTTTATGTACTCTTTGAATCTAAATTATCAAAATTTCAATATTCACTATTGAAATTCTACTAATCCAATCAAAGAATAGAGAGGCAATAAAGATTAATAGAAAATTACTTTGTGAAAATATATGTATTCACTTAGGGCTTTATATTGTAAACACACACACACACACACACACAC
>CAKNXH010001149.1:331558-347385 GCA_932178445.1 Andricus quercusramuli | reverse complement strand
GGGTTGGTTTTGGTTGCACAAATTTGAACAAATTAAGACGAAAAAAATACGCTCATATAAAGTTGATTTTGGATAATGTCGGGGCCAGCGAAACGTTTCGCTGGCCCCGCCAGTGTTTTTTTGAGTTATCTGGTACTTCCAGTGTTGCACAAATTCTAATTTTGGTTGAACAAATTTGAACAAATTCTGCACTAAATATTTGGCCCAGAAAAAGTTGAATTCTCGTGGGTGGTGGGGCCAGCGAAATGGTCCTCTGATATTTGGGACTCGGAATTTTATAGGGTGAATAGAGTCTCTAATTTTTTGGTTCTTTCTAAATTCAAATTCGAATTCATAAGGCGTATGATTTTTCAAATGTGGAGGTGGTTTTTGTAAAAAAAATCCAAGCATTCGTGAGCCCTAGAAAATCCCAACATTACTTTCTATTTTGTTTTATCCAGGTTTGAGTTTTTACTTTGGAGGTGTTTTTTGTATTCATAGGGGTGGTTTTTGAACATTTTGTTGGGTGCATACAAGAGCCCAAAATAACTACAAAAATCGAATACACTTTTTTTTGCTAATTTTATTTTGGCAATGCGGTGGTTTTTTGCACATAGAGGGTGGTTTTTTACATTTTTTCGTGCATTCGAGAGCCAATGTATAATATATATATATATATATATATATATATATATATATATATATATATATATATAGAAAATTACTAGTTGGATTAGTTGAAAGATTTAGTACTTTGAAATCATCGAAACTGCTTTAAGTTTCTTACAAACCGATAAAATTCCTTAAAATCCTTTGACATCTTTGAAAATTCCTTAACGTCTTCGAAATCGAATTAAAATCCCCTGACAACCTTCAAAATTCCTGAAAATACTTCGGTATCTTAAAAAATCATTTAAAATCCTTCGAAATCCCTTGACTTTTTTGCAACATTTCAAAATCTTTCAAAATCCCTCAATCTGTCGAAATTCCTTGAAATTCCTTAATATCCTTTTTACCCGCGGAAATATTTCTCAAATCATTGAAGTCCCTTAAAATCTTTTAAAATACCTTGAAACTTGATATTCAATCTGAAGTTACTCTAAGTAATTTCTTCAAACTCTTGAAATATTTCAAATTCATTTGAAATCTGTGAAACCTCTCGTAATCCTTTGGAAACATTTGAAATACTTTGAAACTTACGTAATTTCTTGAAATATTTTGAAATCCCTTGAAATCTCATGGAAGCCCTGAAAAGCTTTGGAAATCTCGTTAAATTCCGTAAAAATGTTGTAATTTTTAAAGAATCTTCTCAGTGCCCTAAAATACTCTATAAGCTCTTAAAATATATTCAAATCCTTCCAAATTACTGAAAATCTTTCCAATATTTTGAAACCTCTGGAAATCTTTTGAAACCTCGTTTACAGTGAAAATAATTGATACCTGGTCGACAAATTGAGTACAAAATACAAAATCTCACGTAAGAAGGGGGAGGGGTCACTAATATCGTAGGAATCTTTAATAGAAATAATTGATTTAATAGCATTATTCTAAACCACGAAAATTATTCCTTTCAAACAAATTAAATTTTTTTTAAGTTTCTCGTCGCGTCGAAATTTGGGATGAGTAGTCAAATATTTTTCAGAAGAAATATTGCAACTGTTTTGTTGAAAATTCAACTATTTTCCAGAAAATTTACTTTTCGTTTAAGATTTGTATTTTTCTGTAGAGAAGTCTATTCAAATCCTTTTGGATGAAACTGCAACTCTTTTTTTTTAATTTGTCTTTGTGATTTAAAAATTCACCTGTTTTAGTAGAATTTTCATTTTTCTCGGACAATGCAACTGTTTGGTTGAAATTTAACAATCTCGTTACAAAGTCATACTTTTTGGTTAAAATTTCAGCCTTTTTTTTAATTTTTTCAATGCATCTATTTGAAAAGAAATATTTCACCTTTCTTGAATAAAAATGCAACTGTTCTTTTGAAAATTCATCACTTCCTTGAAAATTTGTTTTTCTGATTTAAAAATTCACCTGCTTTAGCAGAAATTACATCTTTTTTGGATAACAATGCAACTGTTTGGTTTTAAATTCAACAATTTTGTTGAAAAGTCATACGTTTTGATTAAAAATTCTGTTGTTTCGTTGAAAATTCAACTATTTTCTAGAAAATTTACTTTGTGGTTAAATTTAATATTTTGGTGTTGAGAAGAAAACTGAAATCTTTTCTGGATGAAAATTCAACTATTAAAAAAAATATTTTTCTAAATTAATAATTCATCTGTTTCAAGAGAAATTTCATCTTTCTTGGATAAAAATGCAACTGTTTGGTTCAAAATAAAACTATTTTGTTAAAGTCATACTTTTGGTTGAAAATTCTGTTGTTTTGTTAAAAATTCAAATATTTCCTAGAAAATTTACTTTTTGTTAAAAATTTGTATTCTTCTGTAGAAAAGTCTATTGAAATCCTTTCGAATGAAAATTCAATTCTTTTCTTGAAAATTTGTCTTTTTGATTGAAATATTCACCTGCTTTAGTGGAATTTTCATTTGTCTTGGACAAAAACGCAACTGTTTGGTTGAAAATTCAATACTTTCTTGAAAATTTGTTTTTCTGTTTTCAAAATTCACCTGCTTTAGCAGAAATTACATCTTTCTTGGATAAAATTGCAACTGTTAGTTCTAAAATTCTAAAATTGTATTAAAAAGTCATACATTTTGGTTGAAAATTGTGCTGTTTTGTTGAAAATGTAACTGTTTCGTAGCAAATTTTATTTTTGTTTAAAATTCTTATTTTGGTGTTAAAAAATGAACTGAAAACTGTTTTGGATGAAGATTCAACTTTTTTTTTGTTTTAATAAAAAATTCATTAAGAGAAATTTCATCTTTTTTGTATAAAAATGCAACTGTTCGTTTGAAAATAAAACTATTCCGTTGAAAATTCATCCCTTTTGGTTGAAACATTCGTCTTTTTGGATGGAAAATTCAATTTTGTTCGTAGAAACTTATTTTTTTGTTAAAAAATTAATATTTTGATCTTGAAGAGACAACTGGAATAATATCTGGATGAAAATGCAAATATTTTTTTGAAATTTGTTTTCTTTTTAATCCTAAAATCCTAATCCTAATCTTAAAAAATCCTATTTAGTAGAAATTTCTTTTTTGTATGAAAATACAACTTTTTCTTTAAAAACTATTCTTCTTTGCTTGAGTATTCAACTATTTTATTCTAAAGATTTGGTTGAATCACTTTTTTAAGAAATCATTTTTTTTTAAGAGTTATATTTTTAGTTGAAAATTCATCTCTTAGGTTAAAAATTTCATTATTTTGTTGAAAATTCAAGTATTTTGTTGAAAATTGTTATGGCAGAAAAGACATTTTTCTGTTTAAAATAAATTAAAAATTTCAAAATTGTTAATTTGTATCTGAAATACTGTTTCATTCCGTTTATAAAAAAATTCTATGTTGAAAGTATTCCAAGATTAAAATTCTGGTATTTGAATATTAATTATCAAGAAAAATGAAAAATTAGATAAGGAAAAATAAGGGAATTTTGTAAATGAAGTTCTCAAGCCCCCTGCCTAATTCTAATAGCAATAACTATTGTAAAACATTCTCGGAAACTAAAATTTAGGTAAGGGGAGGGGAGTAGAAATATTTTGTTACAGTTTGTTACAGGATGGGGGAGGGGGTCTCAATGAGGGCCTATAATCCGTTACGTAATTTAAGTACGGCCCCTATTTGGAAGGAGAGCATTTAATATTGTGTTATAATTATTTTGAAGGGTTTTAATTACTCATAAAAAAAGTAAATAATGTGGCTAGACTCGGGTAATTAATAGGGGCCAGACCGGGGACAGGTCGGGAGTTTGATCGGGCCCCTAGACATGGCTCCAAGGCGGCCACGTGTTTCATGATGAGTTTGGCCCTGAATCGATTTCCCCATCAGGGCCCGAAATGAACGAGTCTGGGCCCGGTCGGGGCCACGGCGAAATTCACGCACGGGATGTTCCTTGAATATAAATTATTGAGATATTATCAGTAAATTCCTACTAATCCATTTAGTGAAAAGTGAGCTACAAACATAAGTAGAAAATTACTGATTCGGTTAATTGAAATATTTAGTAATTTGATCATGGAAAATCACTAATTACTTTGTGAACATTTTTATGTATATGATTTTATTTAGGGCTGTATATATCATTTAAGTAAACGTTATCGGAATTCGAAAAATGACTAATGAAAAAATTTAATAAAATCTTAATATATGCTTACTCACGTTTAATATTAGGTCATACTTCGTCACCTCCACCAACAAAAGATCCTCCTTCAAAATGGAAAAACAAGAATTATTCACATATTTGATCTATTTCAACTCACTCTATCCGCTTGAAAAATAATGCCTGTTATGATTCTGTAATCATAGAAACAGAAAGAAATTCGATGAAACATAATAGCAAGCACCTGACAAATGTCACGTACACCATTTCATAAGTGATTAGCAAAAATTAGAAGATTGTACATAATGACATTTCAGAAAACAAAAAATTTCAAAATTGCCTTGGATATTTTTGAAAAAATTTAAGGGTGACTCAAGAGAGTATGGGAATATAAACTAAGAAATCAAACATTTGTAACGGATATGCATTTTTTTACGGTTGCTAAAGTTGGGTAGCAGCACAATTAGGGTGGTCCAATTTTTTTTCATTTCATGCATAACGCCCTAAAATTTGTTCGAAACCACAAAGAAATAAATGCGTTTTTTTGTTGGTCAAAAAGATGATATTCAGAGGTTCCGCAAGCCCATAAGAAAAAAAAAGACGTTTTTTAAAATTTTTTCAGAATCATCAATATTAAGTGAGTCAAATTGAACCTCGACATTTCTCTTCACAAATAACCATAGAATACGAATTGAAAATGACAATCTTAATATCACCTCCATAAGTATATTTTATAGGGTCACAAAAATCCACATAAGTCAAAAATTGAGTTTTGCGAATTTCTGATGCTAATTATGATTTTTTTCCACTTTTTTTACTACAAATTGTTTTCAATACATATTATATTATTAGAGTGAGTTGATAGTCAATTAAATTTGACAAAAATAATTTTTTTAACCATTCGGGGGTTGTTCAAGTATTACGTAAGCATAATTTACCCTATCCATGAACCCTTCCCCACCATTGTGAGCATATTTTTGCATTACGAAAATTCAACAATGTTAATAATTATAATTAACAAACATAATTGATTTAACATTTTATTGATGTTTATAACTATCTTCTCTTAGAGTAATTCGGGTTTTCATGAAAAGTTCATTTTTTATTTGACTTTCTGTTGAGAAATGAATATTATTATTATTATTAATTTATACGAAAAAAATTCAAAGAATATTTCAAATATCTGTTTTATTTTTAAAACATATGTTCACAGAAAAAGAAGTTATTGTTCAAAAAATGTTTAACTCTCATGTTTATTTATTATTTTTTCATAACTAAAAATCCAAAATGAAGTTACAAATTGCATAGAAAAACGCAATATTCTAGCAATTATCTGCGAGAGAAGAAATGTGTAAATAATGATAAATTGTTTAAACAATTATATCCGTTAATTTTCATTAATTATCACCTCACTCTAAGGGAAAAATGGAGAAAATGTTGAAAATTTCAAAAAACAGCAACTTTCTCACATATAAAGAGAATTTTTTTAATGATAAAAGGTTTGAACTTTTATTTCTGTTAAATTAATTTTATTATTCCTTGCTCTATTCAAAAAGTTGAAAATAATTAGAAAAATTGGGAAAAAACTGCTACTTTCCAACTTAATTCTTAGAGAAAATTACTAAAAACAATAGTAAATTGTTTAAGCAATTTATGTAACAATCTTATCATCAGTATAAAGTAGTATTTGATATATGAGAAACAATTTGTATTAAAAATCCCGCAAAAAATCATAATTATCCCCAAAAACTCGTGAAATCCAGTTTTTCACTTATGGGGTTTTCCGGGACCATATAAAACAGACTTATGGGAGTGGTATTTAAAAAGTAATTATTTTTTTTATACTATAGCTAATAGTCAGGGCCAGACTTTGAAGTTGTTTTAACAATCCTCAACTCTGAAATATTGAACTACAATCTAGTTTTTTATCTCTTTCAATATAAAACATTGTGTTGATATTTTTTATCAATTATTTATTTAAAATTTTTGATTCGGGACAGATGCGTTACAAGATATTTTGCATCCTTTTTTTTTATATTTCCGAAACGAAGTCGCTTAAAATTTAAAAATTTTCATGAATTATGATTTGTTATAACTACTTTACGAAAAAAATTGGTTGAAAAATTTATTATTCAAAGAAAAAGTCGAAAATGACTTGGACTTAATGGAATCCACAAATCAATTTGGCAATCACCCTGATATCAAGAACAATCAGCACAAAAAGTTTACTGAAAATTTAACTTTTTCGGCAGAAAGGTAATCTTTTTTCGTTAAAAATGCAAATGTATGGTTGAAAATGAATTTGTTTTAGTTTTGGTTCTAATTATTTTTTTGAAAATTCATATTTTTTGGTTAAATACAACTGTTTTTTATTTTAATTTAAATCTTTCTTGGTCGAAATTTCAACTATTACATTTTTCGTTGTAAATTATTATTTTTTGGTAGAAAATTTACTTAGTGACAAAATTCAACATATTCAAACGATAGGAAATGATGAATAAAAACCACTTTCAGCTCAACCCAGGATCAACGACGAGGACGTAGTGGTTATATAGCCCCATTTTTAAAAAATTTCTGTTTTGTTTTTGCATATTTTTTTCGTCTTTTCTCAATTCGTCAATATTTCTGTATGATTTCTAAGAATATTGTACTTAGATATACAGTGATGAAAATTCAATCACTGCTTTGAGTAGTCTTGATGAATAAGATTCGTCATGTAAGGAATTTATTTCATAACGATCCCAGAACTTTAGAAACTCGCAGTGTACTGATTCTCCACTTTGCTCCGACCAAAATCCTAGGCCATTGTTATTGTCGATATATTTCAAACTCTCTCCAACATGTACAAGAATGACATGAGTTTTCAATGTGGTAGAAGTGTTATCAATACTTTTCAAAGCATTTTCCAGTTCATATATGTAAGTATCTAATGAAGGACTACATATACCACAAGTGAAACAACAATCTACTACATTGTTCATTGCTTCAAAAGCAGCCATGTAGGGTACAATCTTGAAGAATTCTACATCTTTGTAAATTTCTGGATCTTCCAGCCATGGATCTTATCCATAGTAGTTTTTCGCAATGATTTTCAATTTATTCGACCACAAAAAAGCATTTTCTTGGCCTAAGAAAGGGACTAAACCTCTCCAGAATAAATGGTTCATGAACCACTGTAAAACATGGAGTTCAGGGATAATGCATTTCTCCAAAACATGAGTGTTGTCATTTTCAGTGAAAAGAGGAGGATTGATTCTACTATGACAGTCTTTACTGTATTTTTCATTTCTTCCTGCGAGACAAAATTTATCGTAATCGTTTCTCAGATCACCCTATGTTTTTAATTTCATGTGATTTTTCACTCCTGAGGTATCAGATGTATTTGCATGGGCATCAATCAACCGATTTTCATTATTTTTATTGCCTCTCATATCACTTACTGAAAGAAAACGGTATGGGCAAGGAAACGTTACTGTTGCAGTTTGTTGGCCATTTATTATGAGGAGAAGCTTGAAATCCGCAACAAATTTGAACGGAATATTATTGATATTTGTTAGTTAGAATAATAGTTTGACATTTTCATAAGTCTCTTTTATTTGGAGAATTGTGCATAGCAATATTTATCTATGTACGCTAGATAACTTACCTCTTTTGCACATACTGCCACCCTCAGAATAGAGTTTCCTTTTTTCAGAAAAATCATCCATATTTTCCAAACTTGATTCATTGGAATCACCGTTATCATCAGTGTGGTCCATAGAACTGAGCATGTAGATGAATAATGTTCGGGAAGTATGGTCAAGATTATCTTGGAACAACCTAGACCCCCATCAGCCATGGCTTTGACCATGAAGTTTTCTTCTAGATTTCTTTCATTTATAATCGCATCAAGAAGTTCTTCAGCATCTGCATATACAACAGCTCGCTCTTGTTCATATGCTGCATTTGCACATTCAATTTCATATAAACCTGCTTTATATCCATTCTTAAAAATGATTGATTCATCCGTCATGTGCTTCAAATAATTTGCCGGTATACACTTTCTCCCGACATTACATCTTAGAAAATTGGTTATCTTTTTCATATTTCTGGTTGAAGCTCCAAGATTGATCCGAAAACTATCTAATCTTTCTTCCTTGAATAAAATGTCCTTCTTCTTGGTGGGATTCACGATGATTTTAGATTTTCGACCAGCAGTTGCAAAATTTAGCTCAATGTTTTTCAATTTCATAACATTATCACCATAAGCTTTGGAATCAACCTTTTTCTTCCCAATAGCAGTCACAATTTGTACCTGTTCTTTCTCAGAGAGCTTGTGGATGATTCAATGAATGATTCAAAAATTACTCTGAATAAAAGCACAAGGATCAGGAAAAAATTAAATCGTAACAAATAAATAAAATTCACAACGTATGTGAAAAAAAAAATCTTCAAGGAGGGATCACAACTGAATAATTCCGAAGGATCAAACACATGAAATACGCCATAAAGAAATATATTCAACGACAATTGAAATTTCGAAATAATAATGCTAGGAGAAATCAATATTAAGAGGAGATAGAAAATAACGAACAAAAAGAGTATTAATTCAACCGATTAGCAAAAGGGGTTCACGGTTCGGAATTTCAATTCACACATAACAACTGGAAGAAATATACAAATATCATAAGCAAAAACATAATAACGCCATAGATATAAGGGTTTCATTTAACAAATAAGTGAAGGGGGTGTCCGTTTGACAAATAATTTAAGGGTTTCACAATCCAGAACTCTCAAATATATAAATATAATAGCACAATAGAATACACAGAATATTAAAAATGCGCATACTACAATATGATAGGTGAAAGTGGGTTCTCGAGTTTTGAAAGGGGTTTCCAAAGTAGATAAAAAAAGGTTCAAAAGTAGATAGAAAAAGGTTCTCAGAGGTAATCGCAAAAAGGTTTATGGGTCAAATATTTAAAAAATCATGTGATTTGGATTTAAGTCATACTTTTTATCTACAGTTTCGGCCAGCTCTACTGGATTTTGAATGAGTGCAAGACGCACCCCCATTATCGTGAAAAAAATGTATAGCAAGTGCATTGTTACAAAATCAAAATTCTTATGAGTAAAATTGTTTTATTTCAGTATTACTTGACAATACTTCATAGCCCTACATCTTTATGAACGTTTGAAGAAGAAAAATGTCGCAATTGTAGGTTTGTAAGTAAAGTGACGAGTTTTACAAATAACAGTGACAACCAACTTTAAGCATATCTTTCGTATTCATGCTACTATCAATAGACCCGGGATTGGCTAATCACTAAATGAGTTTCATCATACTTACTCTAAAAGTCATTGATTACAGTAAACCGATTCTTTCTTTGATTCCCAGATTCAGATTTTTGGTCAAACGCATCAAAAAATGATAAGCCATGACCCTGGGTTTTTTTGTGTCATAGAAAAATACAGCGAACCTTGGGAAAAATCAGCATCCAATCGAAATTTAACACCTGTAAGGAAAAAGCAGGTGATAGTAGGGGTAAGCAGAGGGAAGAGAGGATAGATACCACTTCCCGGACTGATTTTATAATGCTGTGCCTATACGAAATAGAGTTTTGAAATGCAAACATTTAAGGAAAGTAAACTTCACCCCTCCCAGCGGTCATGAAATGAAATCATTTCGACTGACAAAGCAGATGACAACAGGCATGAATATATATAAATAAATTGCAGAATATTCATTAGTTATTTTATGCACCAAATCTCCGACAACGCAGTTTCTTTCACTCAAAGAATATGAAGATTCTCACTGTTTCTCTGTTGTTAACTTGTGCGGTATTCTTCAATTCTACTGGTAAATATAATAGTATCTTATATTTAGAATCATTATTTCATATTCCAAATTATTCAGACTAAGAAAATTATATTACTTCTTTCCACGTAAAAAATATCATTCCTTAACTATACATTAGTCTCTGGCGTCATATAATCAAAATTAAGTTTGTAGCGCGGTTGAAAAATGACTGAGAGTGCATGAAGTTAATTTTATTCTCAACAATAAAAATTCTTTCTTACTAGATAGCCGTGTACTTTCAAGTCTTTTATCAGTTTCTAAAAGTGCAAAATGATATAGTCATTATTGAAATAGAAAGTTTAGAGAATCTGAATTCCATAATATTATCCAAATTATTTTTAAATGATGAATATATTAGTATGTAATCCTTGGAAAAGAATAAGAACATAAAGTGGAAATCCTCGCTGATGATGAAAACATTTTATTTTGAAAAGTTTGATGGTTTATTAAAAATAAAGTAATTTTTATTTGAAGGCGTTTGCTAATAATGAGCAGCAACTTTTTTATCTATATTCTGGCAAGAATAACTAGAAGAGTATTAAGAGAGTTGTCTGTATATATGTATGTCTAACTGATGACGAAACCTGTTGTTATGCCTGTGTGAAATACAATTTTGAAATGCAAACATATCAGAAGATTAAACTTCACCGCTCCACTCTATCATGCAATGATATAATTTCGAATGACGAACCAGATAGCAACTATTATAATTATATAAAGACATATTTCCATATTGTCCATCACTGCACAGCCATTATTTTATATCGTTATTGAAATGATCGGGTGCTTGAATTACTATGTGATTTTAGATTGTCAATTTCTAATTCAATTACTAAACTGTTCACTAATTCAGATTGAGAGAAGAAACCCAAGTCTTTTTTTATACATTGTATTCATTCCACTGAAATATATCTGCTCATATTTGAACTATTGAAATTCATTCGTTTTTATATCTTCTTAGAGAAAGTGCACCAACCTGGCTAGAATCTATTAAAAAATTCATTGGATTACCAGAAGGCCCAATGACTATTCATTCTCTCAGAATTCGTGGTTATAAAGATGAATCTGATGTAGAACACCCATTACAAATAGGAACAACAGTTGAAGTAGCAATAGAAGAGATAGAAGGAGAAGACTGCATTGTCGGAGTAGTCATAAATTTCCGTATTCGTCCGATGATCAGTTATGAGGGCCGCAAATTTATGATCAACCTGGTTAAAAAATATACAGGTTTCCTAAGAAGTAATAGGGGTCTTCCTTTCGGAGAACTGGCAAGACGTACTTTGATTATCGTAATTGATCCTCCTCTGATAATTAATGAACATCTGCCATTACCACCACCACCACCACTACCTCGAGGTCACCACTATCACCAGGATTGAAGAGGGTTGGATTTTTAATATATTTGAAACAATATATCGGTCATTTCGAATTGAATTCAGAATCAGACATAGGTACATAAATTTTGCATTTCAAAGTTGTTGATTACAATACATATAATGTTGGGACTGGATACTTTAAAATATTTTTTTAAGTGTAATGGAAGTAGTTTTAATGAATAACAGTCAGCGTTTCGATTATTGTTTCAAGGAAGACTGAGACGACTTGAGGTCTTTAAAAGTTAGAAATGAATTAATTTTAATGGTTTCTTTTAAAGAGTGTTTATATTATATCTTTAAAAACATATTTTCAAGATATGTAAATACGTATAAATTAAATATGATAATGCTTAGCTGAATGAAATTTATAAAATGGGACCCTATAGATGTGTGTAAAATAAAAAATTATAAAAACAGACCATTTCGTTTTGATAATTCCTTCCGAAATCGTTCGACAACTGCAGAAATCGTTTTTACGCGTACGTTTAGGAGAATTTAGTTTAAAACAACAGATCTTCTGGCGTTTTATTTTTGCAATATGCTTCAAAAAGTAAGGTGTAAGCCATTATCTTTGATTAGGATCAAAGAATCAGGCTCTTCATTTAGTCACGATATTTACAAAAGAAATGATTTTTTATAAAAATCTCTTTAATCTTGGTTCAAGATGATTTCATTTCCATATTTCAATAATATATATTCAGAAGGGTGTTTTCTGAATGATAGAAAAAGCATAATATTAGAAAAGAAATTGAAAGGGCTCTCGAAAATATTTTTTCCTGTCGAAGAAAAAATTATATCGAGATCTAAAACCAAACTCTTTTTTGGGCGAGTAACTTTTGTTTATTAATTTTTTCATAGCTTGTATCGTTTGTCCGAAAATTAAAATTTTTTTTTTTTATCATTTACAATTAATAACATTAACTATGCGTTTCATCCAAACATAGTTAATAGTAAATTTATTTTGTATGTGTACAATTTTTGCTCAATTACTTTCTTTTCTCACCTTGCGTCTTTTTTATAAAAATTTGATTTTAAATTTTTAATATTATTATTCGCGATTGAAAAAAAAAACGCATCCCATCGAAAAATGATTATTGATAAATTTGTAGCTCTTTTTGGTTGAATAACTTGTGCCTATTCATTTTTCTCATAGTTGCTGTTGTTTGTCCAAAAATTTAATTTTTTTTATTTTCAACATTGTTTTTTACGAATGAAACAAAAACTACGCGCCATATCAAGAAGTGATTGACTAATTGGCTAATAAAAAATTAAAACTTACATTATTAGACAATCTTAATAAAAAGTTTTATTAAAAAATAATTAAGTTTCAAACTTACTTCGGAATTATTTAATTTACAACATTTCATACTCGATACTGTTCAATATTAAGTTTCTTGACAGAAAGATATTTTTATTCACTCACTATAAATTTATAAGTCTGCGACATGAATGGTAATGAATTTTTCATTAATAATTTATATTTTGACGTGAAATATTACCTTATTTCACTTTAAATTACTCGAAGCGAAATTTTGATAAACTGCCTTAATTTCCTCAGTTCACTGAACTAAATTATGTAAAATTAAAGACACAAATATTCTTCCTGAAGAGATTACAAATATCTTTCAACTCTGAGAGACTTCTGAAAATTTATCAGATATTTTTCAATTTCCTCTTTTAAATTTTAAATTATATTAATATGAAATCAAAAACAAAAAAATTGGAAAATATATTTATATTCGAAATTTTTACTTTTCGAGATAAAAAATTATTTTCCAGCTGAAAGTATAATTTAATTGAACTTTTTTTCGACTAAAAAATGTTTTGGTCAAAAATTCAAATTTTTGCTTTATTAATAAATAATAAATAAATGAACCTTTCTGGTTTAAAAATGTATCCCTTTTAGTAGAAATTTGATTATTTTGTTGTTAACAATGCAAGTTTTCGGGTAAAATATAATCCGTTTTGGATAAATGTTCAACTCTTTTTGATTCAAAATGAAAACCTTTAGTTCAAACATCAACATATTATATTTTTTCGTTGGGAATTAATTTCTGGTTTGTTAAAAACTTACGATTTGTTTAAAGATTAAACTCCTGTGGAAATAATCACTTTTTTGGTCGAAAATTTATCACTCTAATGCAAAATTCATCTCTTTAGATGAAAATGTATATTTTTGAATAATGATTCACCTATTTCGTTGTAAATTTTAATTTTTCGACGACTGTTAAAAAATTTCAAAGAATCACAACTTTTTTAGGATTCTTTGGAAAATTTTGAAATTTTTTTTTTTTAATTTAATTTTGACTAGAATATTTAAAAAGATTTCGAAACATTATTAAGATTCTTTAAAAAATATCTAGAAGATTTCGACGCAATCATTGTTCATGTTGAAGGATTTTTCAAAATTTGTAGGATAAATTTGAACCTTTTTGAAAGATGTTTAGAATTTTTGAAAAAATATTCCGAGTCTTGTTTTGGAAGTGATGTGACCTACTTCCATATAGTTCATATAGTTTTAATTAAAAAAAAAAGTCTAATAAAAAATTTTTTGAAAATATTATCAGACTTAGAATACGAAAATATGGAATTCCAACACAATCAGTCGTCTGAATTGAAAAAAAAAAAATAAAAAATATTATCAAAACTCATTGAATTCATTAAATTTCCAGTAAATTTATAAAAGAATTAAAGAAACCATTGAAGAAAATTGGTGAAATTAATACGAATTTAAGATAAATTTAAAATAATTTAGCGCAAATTAAAGATGATGCAAGAGACGTTTTAAAAATCCAGAAAAATTTATATTTAATTGAAAGCCTTTGGTTCAAAGAAATGGGTTTTTGTTGGAATGAGATTTTTCGTATGTTAAATGTATTATTTTTAAATTTTGTTCGAACTTTAAGTATCAATAACTAAAAAAATTTATTTCTTATTGCGAAAGAACAATAGTAGAAAAAGCTTTTTATTACAAGAGTAGTAACTTGAGAAAAATACTCTGATTTTTGAACAAAAAAACTTGCATTGAGAAATTTGTTCAAGAATTGATAGTGTTGAGTTATTCGACACTGTCGCATATTTTGTAATTTTGTAAATTTTCTATCTCGAATATTTTTTTTTCTGGAATATTACAGTGCTAGAATTTTATCATTACGTATTTCCCAGTCGTCACATAGAATTAATAATTAATTAATAAAATTGAAAATATTAGGTAAGAAAGAAAATACACAAAGTATAAAATTTGCGAAGTTAACAAATACAAAATACCTCAAAGTTTATGATATTACGGAATTTGAAAACTCCCGATAAAAAAAAATTCCTGAAATAAAATTGCCGAAGGAAAATTATAAAATTCCCGAGTCTGGAAAATTAAAAATCTGCCAAATAATAAATAATAAATAAAACAAATACATTCATTTGATAAACATATTTTTTATTTATTGTATTGTGTTATATCTTATTATTTTCCCATTAAAAAACTACAATGTAGAAATAATTTGTTCCGCATTCTCTTGATACAAGGTAATTCAGATTTGCTGATAAGAAATTTTCGTCAATATACGCCACATTTTAGAAAACATCATATTTTTAGAAAACGAAGGTTACATTATTTCTCATGGTCTAACCAAAATCATGAATTTTCTTCAAAATAAAAAAATCAAACCAACAAGTTGTGATTTTAACACAGTAATTCAATTTTTAGCAGGACAGATTAATTTTAACCAAGAAAGTACAAATTTTCAATGTACAAGTTAATCAATGTTCACCTAAAATTATTAATTTTCTAACAAAAAAGACAAATTTTCAACAAAAAAACGCTTACTTTTCACGCAAAAATGTAATAGTTCCATTTTCAGTTAAGAAGACTTATTTTAAACAACAAAAACAAAAATTTCTTACAAAATTAGTTTCATTTTCAACAGAAGAAATGAATTTTTAACAAAGATCAATGTTTGACAAGAAAGTCTAATTTCCGACAAAATACATCAATTTTTTCCGAAACAGTTGAATTTTCTACCGAATAGATGAATTTTTAAAGACAATGATGATCCTTGAACCAAAATGGATATTTTTAACACTGTATTTGTATTTTCAATGAAACAGATTAATTTTCTTACAACAACAAGGAAGAGAGGTTTTAACTGAATTGTTAAATTTTCAACCAAAGCTAGTGAATTTTTAACTGGAATGATAAATTTGTGATTAAAAAAATAAATTTTCAACCAAATAGTTTAATTTTCAGAAGAGAAGATGAATTCTCAAAGAGAAAAATTAATATTCTACGTAAAAATTCGACTCTTCGACAACAAGGAAACAGATTTTTGAACAATAAAAAAACGACATTTCAACATAATAGTTAAATATTTAAACAAAGAAATTAATTTTCTCCTGAAATGATGAATCTTCAATCCAT
>CAKNXH010001149.1:318436-331158 GCA_932178445.1 Andricus quercusramuli | reverse complement strand
TTCAAACAAAGAAATTAATTTTCTCCTGAAATGATGAATCTTCAATCCATTTTTTCAACCAAGAAGATGAATTTTCAAAGGAGGAAATCAATTTTCTACCAAAATATTCGACTTTTCAACAACAACAATAAAAGATTTTTGAAAAACAAAAAAACGGCTTTTCAACAGAATAGTTAAATATTCAAACAAAGAAATTAATTTTCTCCTGAAATGACTGTGCCGTTAATTAAAAAAAATAATTCAATATTGCTATATCTCCGATGATTTTCTCTTCATTGAAAAAAGGAAGAATTTATAAAAAAAATATATTTCATATTTAATAGTATCAGTTAATTTTTACATTTGGAATTATCATTTTTTATTTAATTATTGATTTTAAATCGCAGCTCTACGCCGGCCTCCATTATTCCACTAACATTTTTGGTAATAAAAAAAGGCAAATAGAAAAGATCAAAGAATAATTATTGAAACAATTCAAAATTATTTTAAAAATTTTCGAAAGCTCGTCACTGATCGATTTAAAATAATTCATGTTGAACAAATTCCAGAAAATACCCACTTTAGCAGAATAATTTGATGAAAAACTTTTATTTCTCATTTTTTGATGCAATTTCCGGGCAAAATTCAAGAGGCCAGACGTATGGATACTAACATATTTTAATTCACAAGAAGTTTGCAGCAAGGACATCTTTTTTCCATATTTTCAAAAACCGGGTTTTTTTCATTCAAAGCACCATGTTAATTTCTAAAGCAATTATAGCAATCACTTTTATTTAAAACCTAATTGTCTTTTCGTTAATTGAATTTGTTTTATTTTCTGCATTTGAAATTTTTGAAATTTTAATAATCTTATGCCGATAAATTACAACTTTCACATCATCTAAGAAAATATGGGAAATATTACACTTTTTATATTAACGTTTTTACAGGCGATTGGTCATTTTTAACAAAAACGTTAATATTTCGAATAAGATTCACAAATCTGAACCATTGTATATTTTGTTGCGTTAATGGTTTTTTTTCCGGGAATTATTGTTTTTTTGTTTCTTTTATATTTCGCTCAAATCATACACCAAAAATTCTCTTTTCAAATATTTCTTTAAATGAACGGCAATAAAGAAAGAAGTAAACCAGCATTGCAAAAATTAAATTTTTTTATTGCGAATCAATTTTCATCCTTGATGAATATAGTTGAAGGATATCCTATACAAACATAGCGAGTATTGTAAAAACGTTTTAGTGGAACCAGCTAGATATATGAGTATTGTAAATAATTCGCATATGAGTATGATGACACACTTTTTATCTGGATGAGTAACTGTTCGTTGCTTATCAAATGCGATAATTATTGCCACATTTTCAATCTTTATGAAAAAATAAGTAGTACATTTTATATATAAAAGGCAAAAACACTAAAGGAATATTCAGTTACTCAGTCACACACCTGAAATAAATTTAGTTGAAAAAACCTGTGATATCAGAAGCCATGAGAGTCTTAATTTTTCTCTTTCTCTGTTACGTTGTATATAGTGGTGAATGTCTTAATGAAGATGAAGCTTATAGTGAGTTAAAGGATTATATATTTTATGCATAATAGCAGATTTTTTGCTTTGCGAGAAGAAATTCATTTTTAATGTTTGAAAAAACTAACATGAAGCAATATGATAAATTAAATGTTAAAATTTAACTTCAAAGTGCTTTAAAAAATGGATGAAATGCATAAGAACTATGAAGAAGTCTTACTTCTGTTACCACTTAACTTCAGTGAACTTTCTCTACAAGAAGATTTATATTTCACGACATTTTAACTGATAATTTATTTATCATATAATAATTTGTGTTGTTTGATTCAAGTTATTCAAAATGTTGTATGAAAATTCATAGGAGCTATTGAATATCAATAAATAAATTTACAGGGCAATGCACTAAAAAAACTACACCTCACATGTTATTACACATATATTCATGTGCAGGCAGCGTACCAGCAGAATTAGTCGAGAAGTTGAAAACGACAAACAGGAAGAAATCTCTCGGTCAGTAAATTTCTTTCTGTAAAGATTTGACAATATAATAATTTTTCTAGAAAAAAAATTTTCTCTCCTATATTTTTTTCTATATAATTGTTTCACGGATAAACCTATTTTACAGATCAATGCACAACTAGCGGAGTGAATGGATTGTCCTGCAAATACTAAACTGCTTCAGATAACCAACCAATTGTCAACTTTTACAAAACTACCAAATATTGTGTGCTTTATGTAAATCTGATACAAAATGTTGAACATGAAAATGAAAAATCTTGTTTAAAATGAGAACTTTGTGTAGAATTTCTCTTTGCAGCTAATCCCAAATACACAAAAACTAAAATGAACAGAATGGCATATTGCCTTAGAAATTGATTAAGTCATAATTGTGAAATATTTGAATCCTATTGTCTTCAGATTTAGAGAGATTGAATGCAATGCAGCAAGAATAACGAAACCAAAGATTGATTAGGCAAACTCTGTAGATAACATTTTTTAGATAGAAGAACTGTTCAGGTAAGAATGAAAAGGAAAGCAATAAATGGATGTCAATTTCGTGTAAGGTTTCTCTAATAAACGTGAAGGACAGCCAAAGTTTGAAGCAATATGTACATAAGCGGTATGGTGGGTTTAAATATTTTATTACTTGTCTGCTTTGGTAATTGTATCAGCGTGAAGCGCCTCTTGCAGAGTTGATCCTATTGGCGCTCATGAGACCAATGTCAAAGAAAATCCCTCTTTAATTTCAAAGCATCTTTTCTGTTGAGTCGTGAATATCTCCCAAGTGACGTTCTAAAATAATAAATCATTTCCAGGAAAAGTCCCTCCAGTCTTCGCAAAATGTTTCCAAATGGAAATCATTCGCTTGACAGTGTATAGACAAAACTAGGAAGTCAGTTTTGTTTCAGGTCATTTTCATACAAAATCATTCTATCCTTCAATTATGTTTGCTTTTTTAATCAATGCAAAAACGAGAACATTACTGAATTGCCTTCAATATTCGTATTGCTGAATATGAACCGATTATGGTTCAATTCTGTTTCAGTACATTTTTACGCCGATTCTTTGTTCAAAATGAAACTTTATTTTTTCTGTTTGGGTATTTCTGGGTCTATCTTTTTGAATAATGGTAATTTTGTAGGTAAAAGAAGTACATCTAGTTATCGTGATGTGAAAATCCTAAAAAATAAACATAATTTATATATATTCTGATTATTGAAATGTTATTTTTGAGTCTACAAAAGAGGAACGTGGTCCCTAGGGATCTCGTGACCTGGTAGCTGGCGGAAGGGCTTGAAGGTATCATCGAACTAGAGACCTGGTGCTGGCAACAGAATTAAGGGAAATAAAATAAAAGAAAGAGTCAGTGATACTTATTATTAAAGGAATACAAAATATTTAGTTTGTTATATGGAAAAGGTTTCCAAGGCCGCAATGTGTGAGGACCGAGTCCTTGGGGAAGAATGGGTAGGAGAGAGAGAGAAGGGAGGGGGAGCAAGTACATGGCGATCAGGAAAATTATTGATTGGAGTTAGTGACGTTTTGGGGTCTGGGGAGAGAGCTTACACGCGTCAGTGAAGAACCTTTTATGGACGCTTCGGACCTTCGATGCGGGATTGCCACAATTGAACTAGTGAATCAAAGAGTTAGGTGAACATAGAGTGAACATAGGGTGAACCATAGTGTTTGTGAACATGGTGAACATGCTGTCTTGGTGAACATAAGGTGAACATAGGGTGAACCATAGTGTTTGGTGAACATGGTGAACATGCTGTCTTGGTGAACATAAGGTAAACATAGGGTGAACCATAGTGTTTGGTGAACATGGTGAACATGCTGTCTTGGTGAACATAGGGTGAACCATAGTGTTTGGTGAACATGGTGAACATGCTGTCTTGCTGAACGTAGTGCAAACTATGGGAACCTGAGTTTGGGGAATTCTTGAACCTTACGAATGAATGTAAGTGAAGTGTCAGTGAAGTGCTTGGGATTCTTTGGAACCACATGGAACTATCCACTACAGAATGGGAGTATACGCAAACTTATTCTTCACTTCGGAATAATTGACGGGATCTTTTTGGCAGGTAATACCTGGAGAAGATGAACCAGAGTGACTCCATTGTGAGATGAGGCTACTCTGGGAAACTGACGCATTCTAGTCTGCGGGACCTAAACTATAAGGGGTGACCTTTCCAGGAAGTAATAGCAAAGCTCTCTGGAATGTAGAGGGCACGGTCTTTCATGCTCCCACGCCATAATGTAATCGCCATGTCAATGGTTGAATGTCACCAGTGTTGAAAAAATCCTTGAACCTTGCGAATCCCTGAGTATGTAGAGCCTTCCCTGCAAGCAGGGCTCCTCGTGGTCGATGAACAGTTAACTGGTCTCGTTGTGAAGAACAGAAACTATAACGGTGCCTAGAAAGGGATGGCCCGCTTAGGGCGGCTTTCCAACAGTAGTCCAGATCATCCATAAGGGACATTGGAAGTTGCTGCATCATCCAGAGCATCTCGTCCTGCTCAGGCTAAAGGTAAGAGGAGGAAAGGCTTCAAATAGACTGCCCCAAACATGAATTCGAAACGGTGGAATGTTCTGGAAACACAGGGCCTCACTTCGGCGCAGATGGCTAACAATGCCCTGGCGAAAGTTGTCGTCGCGTCGAGTTATCCTAAAGCCAGTCTACCTCCAAAGGAGCTGGACAGGCTGATAAGAGAAATATCTAAAGGGATTGATGCATCACCCTGCAAGGGATACGCCTCCAAATTCGAAAACATTTTCAGGTCGGGGGCCATCGTAATGCATGTTGCAGACATCTGGTCGCAAAACTGTCTAGTAGAGAAAATACTAGCGTTCAGGCTCAAGGAAAAAATGAATCTGGAGTTTAAGGAGACAAAATATCTCCAAAGTTACCGCAGAGCGACCATACTGATTCCTGGCACCCTTGATAATCCAGCGGTCGCTCTGGGGCACCTGAGCTTCAAGAAACTCACTATACGAACCGATTCATATACAACCGATTCACTATAAACCGATTGGTTTAGGGTACTTCCCTAAACCAAGGACACTTGTTATACAGGGAAAGGATTATCGGAGAAAGACTAGAGGTGCATATCAAAGGGGGTACTGTGTTCAAGATTCCTAATCGCGATGATACATCCACATTAGAGATGATAAATATTTACACGCTCAAATCCTACTAACGTGCTTTTTCAAAAGTTAGGTTAATTTTAATTAAATCCAATAGAGATGTCGTTACAAAACTGATTTATTTTGAATCTCATCTGAATCACATTGCTGATTGTTGAAATTGGTACAGAAAATTGGTGCAAGAAAAAAAGAACACTCAGAAATAGTGAATTTAATAATATACAGGTCGCTTATTGTTTACCATTCGGTTGAGTTCATCACTCTTCCGCATCTCCGAGAGCACTGGTCTTCCAGTGCAATGCTCGCAAGGGACCCAGATAAATTCCAATGTTGCCAGAAAGGTAAAGTAAAATACATTCAAAAATTGGAATAATGGCAAGATCGGACGTGTCCCTGACGAAGTAACATCAAGCAGGCCTAGATACCGAGTCATTAGTTGCAAGAAAGGTGTAAATGACCATGCTGACTGGTTATCGCCGGCGGATCGGCAACCTAGGGTTTATTTACACAGATGCTCTTGTACCCTGCTTGATGATCCTTCAAATTCAAAGGTCTCAAACTTAGAACTTTTATTCTTTTCATCGCTCCAGACATTCCTTAAAGAGGAAGCCACAAACTAATGAAAGTTATAACCCACAAAAGGCAGATGCTACCAAACTGAGAAAGTTTCAAATGGCACGTGAAGTTTTGAAGAATGAGCATTGAAGAATATACAGAAAGATAATAGTTCAAATACAATATTGTGAGTCAGTCATTGAGGATCTGAACATTAAAGAACAATGTGGTTCTCGATTCATCTCTATATTCAGAAGAACTAAGGAGTAAGATAGTGGGCTGGACAGTCTCGAACCTAAGGAACGCACTTTGGGACTCATACAAAGAGAAACTCAAGAGCAGGCTCATGGAATTTTCCACAAATTGAAATATAACTTGCTGAAGGAACGTCTAAAATCTGAAACAAAAATTAGGAAAATTTCAGAGAAAAGACACAGTATGATATGGACTGCACAGAACTTCAAGAAGCTTTTTCAAACTTGAATAATGTCGAATATTTAAACGATGAATAATAATTAATCGATGCCTATTCGTAGCCTATTCATGTGAAATGTTTAAATTTTATACCTCATTTCTCTTAGAAAATTTAGTGTTTGGCATTGAAGTTTGTATGTGTTGAAGGCTAGAGACTTCTTTCACAGACTGATTTTATAATGTCCTCCGTGAGACCATTATTATTATTTTTATTGTTAAATTGACATATGTAACGTGAATCAGACAAAAGAATGACATGTGAAAACTGAATGGTAAAATGTGGAATGTTAAATTATGTACATAAGGTAAACTTCCCAGTTAACGTAACCTCAGTCTCAGTGATCGTGAAGCCAATTTCCTTGCTTTCTATTCAATTTATATTGTAATTTCTATTTTCTACTATAAAATTTTTAAAATAAATGGTCTAGATTACTGGGTATTTACCTCAATCGAACAATGTTAATATTCGCAACTCGTTCAAATTGTATTAACTTTTATGTAAGCATTAGTACTTTGTGCGACGCTATGATATTTTATTTTGTGTATGCATAGCTGATAAAGAAGCCTGTTACTATGCTTCTCGGAAATAGATTTAAGAAACGCAAATATCTTAAAGAAATAAACTTCACACCTCCAATCTGTCATGCAGTAAAATGATTTCAAATGACGAAGCAAAAAGCAGGTAGTATAAATATACGAAAACATGTTACAGAATATTCACTAGTTGTATTACACACGAAATTTCTACGAGACTGTTTCCTATATTTTGAGAATATGAACATTCTCACAGTTACTCTGTTGCTAACTTTTGCGGTCTTCTTTAAATCTGTTGGTAAATATAATATTTTATATCTTACTCTTTTCCACCTGAAAAATGACAGGCCCTAATTGAATATTAATCTCAGACGAAATATAATCGGAATTAGGTTTGTGGCACTTTTTTTTAAATTGGAAGGTATCGAAAAAATCTTATTTTTCGAAATAATTTTTCTCTCTAGACAGTCTTGCCTTCTTACGTCTTTTATTTGTTCCCAAAAGTACGAACTAATATATTAATTATTGTAATAGAAAGTGAAGGGAATATGAATTTATTATTATTGTCAAAAATTATAAAAATGTACATTCTTTTAAGTTATTTTCACGTAATAAATATAGTAGCCTGTAATTTTAAGGAAAAATAAGAAGCATAAAGGAACAATCTCGCTTGTAAGAAAAAATAGATATTTATAAATGGTTGTTGTGTTTGTATTTAATAGCTGACAAGTATATTACTTAACAATTGAAAAATACCCACTGTGCAACGTTTTGATGCGGTTTTCTAGCTAAATCTGATACTTGGTCATTTCTTACGATAGCAATGTCAACTGCAGTTACGTTTTTCAAAAAAGGTGGTGGAATACAAACAATTGAAAGTAAATAATTTCGTTAAAAATTTGAACATTTTTTCAAAAGTCACACTTCCTGGTTAAAATGTAAACTGTTCAGTTGAAAATTTGTCTTTTTGTCTTGAAAATTTAACAATTTGATTACAATTCTTTTTCTTCCTTGACTTACAAACTTTTGTTTGTTGAAAATTCAACTATGTTCTTGAACATTCATCTTTTTGGTTTGGTAATTCAAGAATTTGGTAGAATATTTAACTATTTGGTGGAGAATGTATGTATGGTTTATAAAATTAGATATAACACAAAAACTTTGTATCTCACAGATAATGTTTTAATTCGAATCATTTTTTTCAACTATTGCTTTATAAATAATAATTAATTGCAAAAAATGTCGGGTCTATTCTAGCTGCAATTTTACAGTTGAAATTTGGCTTTTTTTATTTATTTATGTGGTAGCTTCCTTATAATCGTTCTCTCTGTCGCCCCCTCAAAATTGTCGTTCTTTTGTTAATAAAAATTGTTATCAACATAATCCTAGATATAACGAATCTGCTCCTTTTATTCGCGTTGCTTGAATCGGGCACAAAGAAAAACGTTTGTTACTCTTAAATTCAATCTTAATTCAAACCATTTGTAAATCATGGCCTCATTAACAATTAACTGCATAATATTAATACATAATAATGATAAAATATATAATAATGATGAAATATGTAATTTTGTAGTTTCTAGGATTTAAATAAATCACATTTAAACTAAAAGTTATTTGAATTTAAAAAAAAAGTTAAGAGAGATGAAAGATTTACTTTGTGCTCGATCCAAGCAACGCGAATAAAAAGATCAGATTCGGTAAATCTAGGGTTTTGTTGATAACAATTGTTACTAACAAAAGAACGCTGTTTTCGAAGTGGTAACGGAAAAAGAAATTATGAGGAAACTACCAGATAAATAACTAGAAAAAATCTAATATCTTAACTGTGAAATTGCAGTTAAGGTAGACCAAAGATTAGTGTGCAATTAATTGTTGATAAGGCCGTAGTTAATAAATGATTTTGATTGAAAGGAAATTGAAAATTGAAAGTTTTTTTTCATATCTGATTTCAAAAACACGTTCAAAAACGAAAGTCATATCAAACATCCGAATTTGTTTATAACAATTTTATTAACAAAAAAGCGATTGAGCTATTCGCAAAGTAACAAAGGTATCTGTGATTAGGGTAATTTCTTCAAAAGTTTCTACGGATTACATAGCATCGACCTTTTACAATGTACACAAAGTGTTTATTAGGAAGTTCAAAAAAAAGCACACGTAGTTGCTACAAAAGGATTATCCTTAACAATTAAATATTAATAACATTTTTAGATATGTTCAGAAAATTGGCTTTCTCGTCGTGGAACAATTGTACCGAAGAGTGATTTATATACTTTTTGAAAATTTTCCGTCCAACAATTGCTAAGATACGCAGCCGCAAATATGTAAATTTTAGAGAAAATTTAATTGTTTATAACGCTCTAACTTGAAAAAAGGTCGTTAGATAAAAAGTTTGATGCAAAGTAAAAGTTTTGGTCTTTCATGAACTTTGCGAGCATTATTTCAGAACATTTTCATTCTCAAAAATAGAGTAATTATTTAAAAAAATTGTTACAGCAGATTTCAAAGAAGTATCCTTGAGATTCATAATCAGAATTTCATTCCTTATCTCCTAGACAAAATATTCCCTATACTTTCCATCACTTGAATTAAATAAGCAGAGGTATACAAAAAAATGGTTCAATTGTAAAGTTCATTGTTACAAACAATTTGTATTAACAAATAATCGACATTAGGGGTTTTCGTCTTCAAAGTATATTTCTTCTCGAAAATTGCTTGTCTATAAATAAATTATATAAACTAATTTACACTGCAGATACTCATGGGCAGAAGCAAATCATCTTTTCTTCTACTCTTGTTGTAATTATACCACCAATGACATTTTTTGGAAAAAATGCCACCATCAATTCATTTTACAAGCAAACTATATAAACTATTGCAAATTTTAGGCATTTTTAAGCGAGAAAAAAATTCATTTTTCTTGTAATCTTGCTCTAATTTGATTTCCAATAACGCTTTCTGAAAGAAATTTGCTACGAAATAATATTTGCTCATTTTATAAAAAAAAAAAAAAAAAAAAAAAATTGATTAGCAGTTCGAACTCGAAAGTTCATTGCCTCACTACCCGATTCGGGTAGTGTTTCTAGGTGGATATTCACTACCAGTGTGGGTCCACCACGCCCACAACGGGCCAACAGCACGCAGTATTCCCGAACGATCACCCATCCAAGTACAAACCACACCGAACGCTGCTTAACTTCAGTGATCTACATTTTGGGCGTTTTCAAACAGAAAGGAATTTTTTTTCTTTTGAATTTGTAGGGAGAAAGGAATCGTCTTTTTTTTCATTTTTTCTTCAGCTATTCCGACAATGAATTTCCTAGATGAAATATTGTTATGGATCTCTATTTGTTTATTTTATAAACAAACTGTAGAAGTATATAAGCAGAAGAATAATTGTCTTTCTTGTATTTTTTTCGAAATTATATTGACAATGTTGTTTACATAAATTGTTGCCGAACAATAGAATTCATAAAATTTATAAAAAATTCAAATCACTTTTTTATCGTGAGTCCCTTTGCCTCTCACGAATCAGAGTACATTATTCTCCTGAGTTCTTCTCCCTGCTTGCAAATTACTAAAATTTGTATACGCTTACATGATACAAAAATTACAAAAATTCTTGTTATAAATGTAGGGGACGGTGGGGAGTTGTGGGCCGTGGGGAGTCGTGGGCCACCTTAATCTCCGTTATGTTGTGGTGGGTGGTAGGAATGCTTTAACCACTGCCAGAAGACTCTCTTTGTGCGAGCTAACTTTGTGAACTCGACTCATAGTCTCAACACGCGTAGTTAGTATTTTGACATTGTTGATTAAAAAAATCAAAATAAAAGTTTTTGTACAACTCAAGTGATTGATATTCGAAGTCCCGTACTACAGCAGATTCCAAAGGCACGTTATTGCAAAATATTCCTTGAGCATTCGGCTTTAAATTCAAACAAACAATTTCGGTAAAACGTTCATTGTGTGTATGGTAATGCGGTCATTTCGTAAATGTCGGCTGTGAGGAGTTGTGGTCCACCATTAGTGGGTAGTCGTGGGCCAAACGTTCCTAATGCGTATTTCAATTTTTCGAGTGAAACTTCTCTTCTCTTGTTCTGAAAAGACTTTTGCATTACCTGGAAGGGCACAATGCCAAAGATTTTAAATCGGAACAACACAGTTCACTGCAACATGTGCGATCGTGTTGTGCACTTGAAATTCGCCAACATGAGGACCGGATATTACACTTGCATACATTCTGAATCAGAATAATTTTTTTAAATCTTTTTAAAATCATTTATTTTTATTCACTGCAACTTTAATAAACATAAACCACTAGAATATGCCATTTTCTTTTATTTTTTGTCATGGCCCACAACTCCCCACCAAAATCACAAATCTCGATTTTTATAAGATTTACGTCATCCTAAATATTTCTCGCGCATTAATGAATTTTATTAATTGTGGTCTCCAGTTGATGTATTGAGAAGTTTACTATAAATACCAGTTCATACGTTGACAATTCATCCATGTTCAGAGATGTTATGTCTTGAAAACAAAGCGTGACCCACAACTTCCCACTCTCCCCTAATATATTTTGTTTTATAACCAAAGTTCATCTGAAAATAGCACTGGCAATATGTCATTGCTAAATGTTACAACAAGATACTTGAATTTTTAAGAATCACTAATCTTACGTTTCTTTCAAATTACCTCGTTAATAATTAATGAAAAACAATGGGCTCATAGAAGTGCAAAAATATCCTAATTGTTCTGCTATCTCAAATTCAATACAATGGAAAACGCTTTCTTTTTGTCTACAAATGCCTGAAATTCACGTTCGTTCATATAATTTTTATTTAATGAAAAATAGCGAAAACTGGCAACATTTAAAAAAAATAATTGTCGATATAATTTCAAAAATAATAAAGAAATATAATTTTAGCAAAGTCAGAAAAAGAAACGATTAATTTTCGCTTAAAAACGCCTAAAATTTTCATTTCTTTATATAATTTGTTTACAAAATAAGCAAATATTATGGCGTACCAAATTTTTTCAGAAACAATAATTGGAAATGTAATTTCAGCAAGGTCATAAGAAGAAACGATTTCTTTTTTCTTAAAAACGCCTAACATGTTCATTTTTCGATATAATATTTTTACAAAATAAACGGAAAAACTTCCAAAAAGCGCATACTTCCGAATAATTTGAAACTTTGTATATTCATGTCTTTTGGCGCCTTCATTACGAAAATGATAGTGAAAATACCCGCAAATATGATTTCCATGTTGAAAACTGGAAAACCCATAAAAGTCATAGTTTTTCTAATTTATCTCGGTAAAGACAACAAATTTTGAGGCAGAAGTTGTAGACCTAATCAAAATATACATTTTTGATTTTTGTGTGAAAATTTCTCCAGAAAACATCATTGATAATATAATTACAACAAGTACAAAAAAAATATTCATTCCTGCCTATAAATATCTGCGATGTGCATTTGTTTATATAATTTTTTCATGGAATCCAATTCATACACATTCAGTCTTAAATGGTAATGGCCACGTATCATCCTACCGATGAAAGCAAACAATTTTAGAGCAGGAATATACTTTAAAGACGAATGTCACCTAATGTCGATTATTGATACAATTCGTTCATAATAAGCAACTTTAGATACAACCAATTTTTTATCCTTTCATGGCCGGGGTATTATTCCAGCAGCGTGGAATAGAAAGCCACGGTATTAATCCGGCAGCGAGGGCAGGAAAGCTGTGGTATTAGTTCAGCAGGGTGGAATTGGAAGCTGCGGTATTCATCCGGCAGCGAGGGAAAGAAGGCCGTGGTATTAATCCAGAATAGTGGGATGGGAGCCTCGGTATAAATCCGGCAACGAGGGAAGGGAGGCCGCGGTATTAGTTCAAAAGCGTGGGATAAGAAGCCGCGGTATCAACCTGGGAGCGAGGAAAAGAAGGCCGCGGTATGAGTTCAGCAGCGTGGGATAAG